>JBAMYA010043544.1:0-13270 GCA_037176975.1 Arrhamphus sclerolepis | reverse complement strand
GCCTGAGACAATCCTGTCTCAGATGTCTACAGACAGTTCCTTTGACTTCATGTTTGGTTTGTTTTGGGACCTTATATCGACAGGTGTGTTTCTTTCCAAATCATGGTTAATCATCTGAATTTACCACAGGTGGACTCCAATTAAACTGTAGAAACATCTTTGCTGGTCGTATCGAATAAATTCAAAATTGTCACCTTAATTTGGAAGCAGACACATACTCTAAATTTTAATTGAAATTGTGTCTGAATTTTCTGACAACAATGACGACCTGTGACTTGTTATTTATGTCAAACAAGGTATGGATTTCAGATATCTGGATGCAACATAATTCAAGCATCTTGTCCAGGGGTCAACGGAATACATTTCAGTTTAAGAAAAAGAAAACACTTATATTGTCTTTATTGCTTACATCTGTAATATGTTAAACAACGCCAGAGCAATATAAAAGTTTAAACATGTATGTGCAATCTTTACAGTCAGTTTTAAGAAATACAGATGTGTGCACAGTTGCAAGTAAACAAAGAAGTGTAAATTAGACTGTAAATATTTGTAAGTAATACATTAAATTGGCTCTGTACAACCAGTGTACATTATTTAGGCACAGATTAAAGATCCAAGTCATTTAACAGCATGTTCCAGTGTACAACCCTGAGGTTGTGCACATTTGTTCCTAACACACACTGCACAAGTTTAAATACAGTACTGCTGCTCTTAGAAAATTACTGTCTTAATTTAATCTGAATGGACGGAGGATTCTCAAGCCTTGATAAAATGCCCTAAAGTGATAGTTTGACCAGGTTGTGTCAAAATACATCTGAAGTAATTAAGTAGATGTTTATGGTAAAACTTTAATAGCTACTCAAAAGAAAATTGCTTGAAAATGTTATACACAGACTTCTAATTTAAAAAGCATGTCATTATATGGTAGAAGCAAATAAGGTTTTAAGATCTTCGTTTTGATTCAACACGATAGGCGTGATGAACTTTTATTAAGGTCAAACCGATATTAAAATAACCTGTATATTTAAACATCTGCTTATGGTGCAGTTAGCCAATATTTGTTACTGAGCATTCAAAAGTAAGCATGTGAGCTGGGAATTTTACAGGTAAATGAGTTTAAATTAAAGTGATAACACTGTATCAAAGTTGGTCTCAACACTGTGTAGTGTGAAACTGGCCTACATCGCTTTACTCATGTCTTTAACATGCCTGCAATTTTCTTATTTCCTTTGGACCAAAAACAAAAATGTTTATGATATCAGCCTAAATGATGTACTTACACTGAATGTAGCTTTATGTAGCTTGGTGCAATGCCACTAAAGCAATCCTGCTGAATGTATTTTCTGAATGGCTAAAACTCTTCATCTGAAAGTTTTTTTTTGTTTGTTTGTTGAACAGGATTGATCAACACAAAACTACAGATAAGAAAAATATAAGGTAACATGGAAATAAGGAAATTACAGCAACATTTTTATAGTTTGGTTACTTTATAGCTATGTTTGAATTAGGTACAACAGTGAGAATGTCCTGTGCGGCGTGCATATTGGACCGGTAGCTCTGCAGCTTGAAAGTTTATCACAATGTTTAAGAAATACAATTTGCATTTCACTGCACAGCGTAAATATGGCATGCATATTTTGTGAGTGCAATGTTTTTCATCTCACAATTTGTGTCTTACAAAACATCCTAAATAAGATGTTTGTTTGATTTTCTTTTTAGTTTGTATGATCAGTGTGTGTGTCTACATGTCATTTGTATAGGCTGAGCTCTGGGCTGTGGTACAGACACATGTAGGAGTCACAGAGCAGGCGGCGGGCTGGCTCCCGTAAGGAGGCGGCATTGACTCTGCTCAGCTCCTCCTCCGACAGACTGAGGTAGCGGCCGACTTCGGGACAGGCCTTCACCTGGGGGATGTTGAAGCCATTCTCGCCACCTGGGAGAGAACAGACAGAAATAAGACTTCTTTTACCAGAACTTATTTTCTTTTTTGTTTTTTACCCATTTAAAAAATTCCTATATACAAACAAGATAAGATTTTTTTTTTCACCTTCCCGATCTGCCATACTGTCAAAAAACAGCCAGTCTGTAGCCAGGGGTCCATGCTTGACAAAGCTCACATAGTGGCTGGTTTCGATGCACGTCACAGCAAAGAGAGACATTTGCCGGCGAGTGCAGTGCAGAGAGCCCGACCACGCTCCCTCTGGGATGTTGATCTTCACCGGGCTGTGCAACACCCGCTTTCTATGACTGTGAACCTGACGATTAATAAACCAGACAAATCAGTGTATCAAAGGAAACACTGACGTGATTTCCCATTTATCTGAGCCCCTCATATGGAGCTCCATAAACTTTAAACTCCAAAATGTATTCATGGCCAGTGTTTGCTAACATTTCAAACTACATATTGTTCCATCATGTGATCATCGCTGGAAAAATAACACGTAGTTGTGCCTTAACAACGATGTAAACAACGTGATGAGGTAGAAACCTCTGCTGATTTTGTTTTTGTTGGCACCAGCTGATATGCTGGTACCAGCGGGGGAATTATGGACGTAATCGGCAGCGTGATGAGAAATACAAATCTGTTCTTAAAACTTTTTACTGAATTACCAGCTTCCTCTCTGAATAATGTTGATGAAATCACTAAGAATTATACCAAAAATCCATCTCAGTTAGATAAAAACTAGATCGCTGCAAACTACGGTCGTTTTCACGTCCTTCTAAAAGATCCAAAGTAATAAAGGACAACCTGTGTGTTGCAGGTCTGGCAGAACTGCTTGAGATGTCCAGGAGTGATGTCTAGGTCGTCGTAACACTGCAGACACTCCCACTGAGCCACAGTCTGGCAGATACTGCACTGTCTCAGGGCTACAAGCAGACAAAAAGAAGAAGAGAGCATGCGTTGTATTTATCTTCAGTAAGGAAATCAGAAAACAAACCGACTCCAACCAAAGCAAACAAGTAACAGTAAAATAAAAAGTGACATCAGATATTATAGCTACTAAGAGGTGCTACACTGCAAAAACTGATTTCTAAGAAAGTAACAAAAAAATACTTGTTTTAAGACAAATGGACCTGTAAAAGTATACATCTCATTTAAGAATTCCAGCCAATCATTTTTTTCTTAGCCCATTGGCAGATTCTTTTTTTTGTTTTTGCTTAATATAAGACATTTTGACTAGATTTAAGAATACTGTAACCCTACATTCCTAAATCTAGTCAAAATGTCTTATATTAAGGAAAAAGAAAAAATCTGCCAATGGGGTAAGAGGAATTTGCTTGGCTAGAATTCTTAAATGAGATATATGCTTTTAAAACAAGACCATTTGACTTGAAACAAGTATTTTTTTTACGTTCTTAGAAATCAGTTTTTGCAGTGTATAACCAAACTGAAAACGAGCTATGATTGTTCTTACTGTCGTCCACTAGGTCTGTGATGTCCAGACTGAGGGTGGGCAATATGGCGTCAAACATTTTGAAGTCCTTCCCAAACCTGGGCATGAGCAGCAGGAGACACGAGGGAGCCTGGAGGGGAAAATAAATGCACATGATAGCTTTTAACAAAAAGTTAAGCTTGAAGATAGCTTGTTAAACAGAACCACCAACAGAACCAAGCCAACTTTGTGTTAATCTTTACTCTTCTATAAAAAAAAGACTTATACCAGTTTCCCATAACTGTCCCAGATTTATCTAAAGTAAAGACTGACTGATCTGTACCAATGTCCTTTGGCAAATACCTTGAAGCTGATTTCTTATGATTGTGATCTCGCGGTTCCCACAATGAAAGGAAACAGAGATAAATCTTGCATTACCTCGACGAACTTGAGGCTGGCGTGAAGGAACGAGCACTCCAGAAGGGACTGAACACTGGCGACCTTCATGGACGACGCAGCTGTGAGGGAGATGGGGGAGTCAACGGGAGAAAGAGGCGAGGTAGGGGAGGATGGAAGGGCTGGCGGGAAGAGCTGGTAGAGGTGGCACTGCTGAGGTTGTTGAGTCATTGATCTGAAAGCGGGGAGACAGGTGATGCAAGGACGTTTCTAGGACAGCAGCTCAAACGCTGTGAGCTCAAGATAATGCAGAGCTCTCGTTCTTGACTTGTGTAAAGCAAGTTTAAACAAAAATTTCATTTCATTTAAAAAAGAACCCACATCTAATCAAATGTTTCCTTGATGGTGTAAAGATGTTGCATAATTTCAGCTTAAAACTGATGATGAAACAACTAATGACATCCAAGACCGAAACCAAACGTTGCGGAGCACAAAATAATGTTGCGTAAGCAGTTTTCCATCCACTAAAAAGTGAAGTTGAGAATGTGCAGCGTTCCACACACACTTCATGGCTGGGCTACACACTTTTCCTGGAGATGCCTGCATGAGGTGCAGTGAAGTTTCAAACTTCAGGAAGTATTTGTATTCGCCACAGATATTCTGGTGAAATAAAATCTAAAGTATGAGAACCAAAGTCCTGAATCAGAGAAGGAAAACTCCGTAAACGAGAGTTCAATCATTACTGAGAATCTTTTTAGAATTGAAAGCGAGAACAGAAACAGAACAACTGAGAAAGATGGTTCAAAGCAGTACCCGAGACAGATGACTGAACTCTTGTTTTGGCCTACAAAATCTGATTTACTGGCTACAGATTCAGAGATTTCGTTCTCGGAATTTGATCCATAATAAATTGATGCCATAGCCTAGAAATGGAGTTGCTAATTTTTCAATCATTGAATAATTTCCTAACTAGACACATGACCCTTAGGGTAACAGTTTCTCAGAACATATAAAATCATGCGCTAAACGATTCAGCACAGCCTACGATGGTGAAGGGAACAGGTCTTTAAGGACCACAATGGGTCCATGATGATAACAGCTGTTTTAGATCTCTACAGCTAACCTCTATGAACTCTTGAACAACCCAGTTTCCTGACTGATCAACTGGACACTCATTGATATAAAGACACCACCTGAACACGAATTTGCATATGTAAACAGGAAGAATTGTAATTCATGAGTTGGGAACATGTGATGCTCAAATGTAAGGTGTCCTGGATCTACCATGACTCATATGGTAATCTAAAAAAGTGAAGCATGGGGTGTGTATATTTGTGTGTGTGCAGGTAAAAAAGCAGAAAATAATAATATGTGACCTCGGGGTCCTGTGGCAAATTGTGTGTTAATCATTCTTACATCGAGCGTGCAAGTTTACCTGATCTTCAGGAGCGGCTCGACACTCAGGAGCTGGAAAAGCTTGTTGATGAACTCTTCAGGATCTGACAGAATGAGAGCGGCGCGACAGCATTCCTCAGCCTCGTAACCACAAACAAGCCTCATGTCCCAAAGTCACTGGTGCTTTCACTCACAAACCTTTTTCCTGGTTGGTGAAGCCCATGTCACTGTTTGCAGCTTCCAGCAGTCTTCTCAAAGCCATGGTCTTACTGGCGCACACGTAACCATACCTTCATAAAACAACATCGCCAGATTAGTTTCGAAACACCCGACACACTGAAACCTGCAAAAAGAAAGATCAAGACCTGGAGCCAGGAAAAAACTGTGTGTATGCACAAGACAGAAATGTGCATTCACATTCTTTACACTAGATTTTCAAAGCTTTGCTTTTCTTGTTCTTTGCTTTCCACCCCTGAGTCTTACAGTATGACTGTTGACTTTCCCCTAATTAATCATTTAGATGAAAAAAGAAAAAAAAAAGAAAAAACACTTTTTGCAACACAAATGAAAATACACAATGGTAAACAAAAAAATGAAAATGTTAATGTCAGGGGAACCAGGTGGAAATCATTTTGGTTCGACAAGCAGAAGTAAGATTGTTTAGTGGAAAAAATAAACAGAAGCTCTGTAAGTTCAGAGCAAATAACCCTGCAGAGATGTAAAGAAATAGATGGACCGCAAACGAGAGGAAAACTAAAGTACATCAGCTCACACAAAGACAGTGTCAAGGTCAGAGCAGCAAGTGGTTACAGGAAGAACAGCTTTAAGAACTGTGGCATACTGCCGGAAAATCTTAAACACTTTACGATTAAAATCACATAAAAAAATATCACCCAACGATGCCAGAGAGGCCCGTTGCACATGGCTGCAGTTGTTTATAGCACAATTAAAAGCATACAATAAAACTTAAAATCACAAAAATGTCACTATCAAATGAAAGAGCAGACATCTCCTGTGTGTGCATGTATGATAACTGAACTATAAAGATCTATATTAGCTGTAACCATTAGACCTAAAGCAGGAATCATACAGAAAATGGCATGATCATCATTTCCTGTAATATTTTAACAGCTGTGGTCCCAGTAGCTGTGACAGAAATCCAGTTGTGAAAAATTGTTATGTGATGAACAAATTTCAGAGAAATGGCCAAAATCTGCACACACACATACACACCTTCTCAGTGGGTTGACTATCTCACAGCGCAGCAGGTCTTGAGCATGACTGGAGCTTTGGTCAGTTGCAGTGTCACATGGCCAAAATAAGACCCAGTCCGCTGAACTGCAGCAGGAAAAGAGACTGCGGAGACGAGGAAGAAGACCAGTAGATCCCATTTATTTGTGATGGATGAGCTGAGGACTTTTTAAAAACCCACAGATGCCTTGTAAGCTCTGATTTAGTGTGACTCCGAACACCTGAATAACGTAGCATCCAGGTAGCAGGAGTTGAGGTGGCCCTGAATGCCTTTCTTCCATCCCTGATAGACGTCCCTGGCCTCGTCCCCCTCAGCGGGAGGAGTGTGGTCCTCCACACGCTCACTGCCCCACTCTGCAAACGCTAGCAGCCAAACACACAAAGGGGATGGGTTACATTAATAAGGTGACAACGTATCTTCAAACACACAAGTGAAAGATGCTGGAGGTGTGACTTCAGGAGACGTGAGTAAACAGCTCCTAAAAGCTTCTGTCAGGCTGCTTGATTGTCTGGTGAAGGACAGTGAGGTCCAGCAGAACTCTGACAACCACCACAGGCACATTTGAAGCCGTTCTGAAGAAGTCGCTGTGCTGTAGCAACTCTTCTAGAAGGACTTTCCGTTGCGTGCGCTTCTTTGTTTGCAACCACGCTGGCTTTTGTTCCTTTACAGACAAAACAACAGCTTTGTGAATGAAGCATGTTTGATGCCACTGTGACTCAGGAGGTCATACAAAACAAGATGATCTTTTCATTATTCTCCCGTGTGTCTGAGATGGTTCTGTCTCTGGCGATTCAAGGTTTCCGGATGTGACGGTAGCTAAGGCTGCATTAAAACGAATGTGTCGTAACATAACACAACCCTGTCACTTTGCTTGAAAAGGAAGCTGATTTAAAAAAAAAACAAAAAAACCAGCTACAAGCACGTTTTCCTACCTATAGGGTTGCATCGTTCTACTTGATTGACAGGTGTCTCTGGGGCAGGGAATCTGGAGTCTCGTCTGCAGTTGCGGAGCTTGACAAACAGCCCCTTGTTGGCCTGGCAACGAAAGTGACGTTCACCAAGGTAGCTGCCGTCTGTTCCAGCAGATAGCTCCTGGTCCTAAAACACAGACACACACACACACACACACACACACACACACACACAAAGCCTCTACTTTAAACCAGTATATACAATAAATAATAAAGTCTCTTTAGTCTCTAATTGAATTGTGGTCATGAGAGAAAACCTCCAGAAAAAATATGAAAGGAAAATGCACGTTTCCTTAGGAAAGTGTTTTTTTCCAGACTTGATCTCAAAGATGCTTCAATATGCACCTTCACACGTCAACTCTTACAAAATTTTCAATAGACATTAATATGCAACTTTTAAAATTCACCGGATGGTTAACGAAATAGCCTGGAAAAGTCTAAGCAGGTTTGGTGCCCAATTAATTAAAGAAAAATCAAACCCACTGCCCTTACCAGCTCGATCCCAGCGACCAGTTCTGGAATGCCACTTATCCGTCCAATCCAGCGGATGACCCCAAAGAGCGGTGGGTCGTTCACTTCAACCATTGACCCTACTTCCAGCTCACTCCCCAGTCCCGCCTCCCCATTCTCCCCCTGATCCTCGCAGTTATCTGGAGTCTTCAGAGGCGACGGAGGGCTGTGTATGCCGTTGGTGTGCTGCGGCTTGTCGGAGGTAGTTGCTGATATTGGACTTTGGGGTTTTGGAGGTGGTACTGGGGGGGTCGACGGGGGTTTCTGGAGGGGTTTCGGAGGAGGCAGAGGAGGGGGTTTCAGTACTTGTTTGGAAGGGGGCAACAGAGCGACCTTGGGAGCAGCAGCAGGCTGTGATGTTGGAGCCGGCTTAGAGACGGGAGGCGGAGCTGGCTTCAAGATGGATTTGACAACTGGCTGAGAAGGGCTGTGATGGTAGGATTTTTGTTCTGAGGAAACAAAAATCAGCAATGTGTACATGGCTCAGACTTCATACTAAAGTATTTTATTTATATCACAAAATTGTAACTTTTGATGACTGAGAGAATATATTTATTTCAGAGATGAATAATAAACGTCAGAGGATAAACTGTCGCTCTACCTGAGGAAACCTTATTCATTGGCAGCAACAGTCCATAGATTTTAGGAATGTTGCAAAGCTTTTCTCCTTTAAAATGTCCATCCCAGTTACCAACAGGAGCATCCTGAAATGTACAAGTCAAGACAAGATGGTTCTCGATGAGAAAAATTTTAAATTCTGAGAGAAAAAGACAAAATCTGAGCGCTGTATTTTAGAACAAGGAACAATTTTCATTGTTAGCAGTTTATACGTGATGTGTATTTGAGCTGTAACTGTTAACTTGCTCACGTGGCAGTAGATTTGACGATTAACAAAATGTTAACTTTTGTGGGTCATACTGACCAGAAGAACTCCGACATATATGCCTGACGAGGACCTGCCGGGCAGGAAACCACAAAAACGCACTTCTCCTTCTTGCACCTCATTCTCCATGGGGAAACATACTCGCTGGCCAACGTGGAACGGCGGAGGCGACGCGGGGCCTCGGATCTGCTTGTGAGCCGTGATGGACGCCGACTCCGCAGCTCGTGGCAGGATGTTGTGTGGCTGAAAAGAGCTACTAGGATGGCAACTAATATTCCCAACTTGGAGTTGTTGAGGATTTGGACGGTCGTGGTTGACACGCTGACCGTTGGCGGGGTGGTTGTTGCTCCTGCGCTGATGTTGATGGTCGCGGCTGCGGACTTTTGGATGTTCGTCTGGGTGACTTGTGCGAGACCAGTGGCGGAGCTTGATGTGACTGACTGGTACGAAGAGGGCGCAGCCTTCTGGACAGGTAAAGTGTCGGTGGCCCTTATATGAACCGTTGCCAGCCCCTTTGCCCACCGCCGAGCCCTGGAGGAGAAACGCAGGAGAAATAAAGGTCTCATGAACAATTAGAGTCTTCTCTTTCATGCAACATCTGCTCTCAAACTGCATTTATTACACCGGTTTTGTGCTTTGTTTCCTTAATTTCTCCATTTTCCTTCAACTGAGTCATTTCATTTTTGGGGGCTATTTTATTGTACAAGTATAATTATAAAATTCAATTACTGATCGCAGCTTATGTGCAGGTGGTTGAGCAGTTATAGAGCAGATCAACACTGAAACCACATGAACGGATTAAAGTCACCTTGCTACTGATGGTAAAGGTCTCTTCCGACCAAAGACATCAAGACCCAGCCGTGTCCAAGAAACACCAGACTACGGTTTCCTCCTGCTGATTCACAGCCATCATGAACCTTCTTCTGCCGTCTCTGAAGCGCAGCCATTGGTTTTTTCCTCTTTCATGCACCAGTGATGCCCAAGAGACTGGGAGCTTTTCAAAACAATATTCCTGCTTAGCCCCTTACCCCTACTCCAATATGCAAGCCCTTTGCCACCACTCTATATAATCATCTGCAAAACTTAGTATTTCTTCTTTAATCATGTTTTCTTTATGAAAAAAAAACAACAAAACATTGGTATAATTTGACAAAACTGATCCCGAAACAAGTGATTTAATGGCTCATGAATTTATTTTTTATCAGCAATAACTTTAAGCAGGCGTTTCTTGTATGGTGTTATCAGTCTCATATTGTCTTTTCATCGTTGCTTGATTGTTTTATTTTTCAGACATTCTGATGTAGACTGCTGGTGTGCGTCAAATTATTGTAAATTATTGTCCTGCTGCATGACCAAAGAAGCTGTCAGACAAGGTGCCCTCACATTTGCCGCTGGGATCGTCTGGTTTAAAAGGGAGCCCTTTGCTGAATCAAAGACTGCAAACTGCTTATCGCCTTGAGGCTGCAGAAAAAAAAACCCGAACTAAATCATCACCTCACCACAGCCATACTTCAAAGTGGGTAAGAGGAGTTTCCAGTGAAACCGTTTGTGTGTTTTTGCCAAACATGGCATCTGAATTAGTGTCAAACAACTCCAATTAGACCTCAACCTTCTATAAAAGGTATTGTGATTGTGCTGCTGGATCGCTGAGTGGTTAGAGAAAGCGGTCGCAGGTTGACTCCAGTTTGATCTGTGTTTTCATGTTCCATTTTAGAAAGAAGAGGCTTTCTCCAAACAAATGTACTTAAATTTGAAAATGCTCGGCGAGGTTTGTAGGGCCAGTGAAATAAATGTAGTATGCCTTGTGGGCATGCTTAATATTTTAAAATTATATGTTGTTGTTTGCCTATTGCTGTACTTATGTACGACTAAGAGCCATTATGGTAGGATGATTTTTATTATGGTTTTACATGAATAAAGCTAGAATCAAAAGAGGAGGTACTAACATTTAATTTTTTTTTACTCTTATTTCCCTCCACCATCCATTCCTGCTAAGCTATTGTCAGATCCATCAGTTCTCACAAATGTGGTATCAGGCTAATGTGTTGTGGACTTCTTGGCTTGGTCAACGGAGCTGCAGATTGTCAGCTGCTCCCGATGTGCTACGGGACAGCTGCTCAGGATGTGCTCAATAGTTCCTCTTCCTCAACAAAATAGACACGATGATGCTTCAGACTTGGGCAGAAATGTTGTATGCGGACTGAATAAGGGACTTGATGTGGAAGGGTTCAGCCTTTCATTCCTCCCCTAACTTCCTGTCGAACCAGGTCCCACCTCTCCCTCGCCTTTGGCTTTGTTGTAATGGTTTGCTGGAGAACAGCCATGCCCTGTTGAGTCTACTGCCACCGATCCCACACAAAGAACATTTTCCTGTATATTAATGACTCCAGAATAGAAAAGAGCTTTCTGCTGCCGTCTAAACAGAGAATTTAAGAGCCTGATATGAAGCTTCGGAGGAGGAAATTCAGTGGAATTCTGATGCTAATGATGGAGATGAATTAAGCAGCCAAAAGCATGATTTCATCCTCAAAACAACCACTTACATGACTGAGAACAAGTACTTTGATCCCCATGAAGCTGACAGCCCCACAAATATTGAAATAAATATTTGAAATAAATTTGGCACAAAGTTGTTGCAGAATTTGCCTTTTATGCTGTAAACTACTTTAGTCATCTTAACATTTTTACACAACTTGTCCTGTTCTGCCTCTCCTGGACAGTCATCTAGTTCCATCAGAGTAGAAATGATCACCGTAGTATAATAGCGTTTTCTAGGAATACCGTCTTTTAGTTCATCATGTGTTGATATTTAAAAATGCTAATCCTCTGATTAAATAGTTTACCTGCAGCTGCACCCCAAAATACACAGAACTGGTCCCTCTGGTCAGTGGGCCAACGTACTTGAGCTCTGCCTCTGCCAGCTCATCCTTTGCGCCTATTTGAACCCAAAGTGGGGAATCGAGAGGCAGAGAAACCAGCTGCTGCAGCTTGCCAGGATTATCTGAAAGACAGAAAACAATAAGCAAAGACAACCCTCTGTTTTTGTTTTTTTTTAAACAATTCACGGCGTGTGATGAAGGTGTCCTGAATGTTAAAAAGTCTTCCTAAAAAGGGATGCACTGGTGTCATCTTGCTTCAAAACGCTCCTTTCTTCCAGTTGCATTTTTAGGAAATGAGACTATCAGACTTCAAAAAAATTGTACTTAGACTGATTTCTGGGTAATGTGCAGGAGGTTGAAGGTTAAAGTAAGCACAGACAAGATAAATGAGATGAATCAACTGAAGCCTGAGAGGAGTAAGGAGTAAGTAGTTTCATTTGATTACAGGGATGTGTGTGGTACTTGTTAGGTCCTTTAATGTGGAAGAGTCTCACTAATGTCACGCATGTTAAAATTACTGTGGTGGTACAATCTGGGCGAGGCTCTCACAGCTTAAATCTATGACTACAGCTACTTTGTTAATATTCACTAATCTTTTCTGGCACTGATCTTACTCCCACCGTACTCTACCACTACCTCTTTATAAAAAAAAACATAATGTATTACTTAGGAGGTTTAGTCGCATTTCCAGGTCCGGCACAGGCTCCAGCAGACCAATGAGGTCATTTGGGACTTCATGCAGGAACTTCCTCTCTAGTTTTACCACGGCCCCATTGTCTAAAACCTGCAGGTGGAGAAGGAGAAGGACAAATATGTGGCATGGAGGAAGAGAGAAAAGACTGGATGTCAGTGTGAAGAAAAATAAAGCATAAAATACAGTAAATTCCAAGTATTTCTACCGTTTGAAAAGGATGACTGAACAGCTCATAGGAAATCCTCTGGTAGCGGAGCGCTACATGGTACCATGATGAAAAGAGGCACATGTTAGGTTGAGTAACCCAAAGGAATGAACCACCCAAGCTTGTATAATTAGGAGAGATGCCACGAGCAATTTCAGGGGCCCCTCCATCATTTAAACATTTATCCATGCCATCAAGCTCACAACAGCTCATCATTGTCCAGCTAATGTTGAGTTTCTTCTACAGCTGAAGCAGAAGCTGTTCTTAGAATTACTGAAGTCAAATTATGACAAATCACCAATCCTGTGATCTGCACTTACAAAAATATCAAAGCCTACTTTTAAGATTTACATATTTCAGTTCCCTCTAAATTTTCCATCCATTTGAATTACATACATTTAACATAAAAAGGCTAATACCCTTTTTGTGGGTACATACAATGGTGTGAAACACATTCAATTTCTTAATTATAATTATAAATCATATATTATTATCTATATAATCATTATTTTTTTTACAGAAATCTAATCCTTAATTGTCTCATTACAATAGACTAACAGACAGGCGTCAAATAACGTTTTATAGCTGTATATGCAACTGAAATGCATAAATCTTAAAACTAAATATTTCTTGTTGGTGGGGGGGGGGGGGGGGGGGGGGGGGGGGGGGGGGGGGGGGGGGGGGGGGGGGGGGGGGGGGGGGGGGGGGGGG
>JBAMYA010043543.1:0-13272 GCA_037176975.1 Arrhamphus sclerolepis | reverse complement strand
GAACTACAGCCTCTAGTGCTTAGTAGAGGAACTACAGCCTCTACCAGTCGGTGGGAGACTGTGGCCTCTTAACGGTTGGTAGAGGAACCGCAGCCTCTAGTGGTTGGTCGGGGAACTTCAGTTTAAACCCAGAAAACGGGATGCTGTCTGTTGGGAATAATTTAATGGATTTGTATGATTGACACCTCAGTGTAATCTTCAAAGCCAGTAGAGTCAAGAGGCAGGTCACAAATCCAGGTCACCCAAGTCATTATCCAATCAGACATGATGTGATTATTTCTTTTGGGTCTCAGACTCACTCATCCATCACTCACCTGACATGTGGCCACAATAGTCTCTGGTTTCACATCTGTCTGACTCTGTTGCACCAACGTTATCGATCCAGGAGTGTCTGATTACTTCCTGTCATCAATAAGGACTCCTACACCAACCCAACCTGAAGGATCAGCGGTGATGAAGAGCTCCCGGCGGATCAATGGACAAAGACAGCAGCGTCCAAACACACCCAGTCTTTGGCATACACTTTTGTGTTGTTGTTTGGGTCGCTCTGTAATTCCACCATCAACCACGAGAGGGCAGTGTGGCTTCTTCTCTGCATGTAGCTCAGACCTAGACGCGGATCAAATAAAGTAGATCTGATGACTACTGGACTAGAAAACACTGAAGAATCAGTAGCAGCTACGAAGATGAAGAAGAACAAGTCCAAGAGGACCAACCACATTTGTGGTCCGCTAAGGCTATTGCATAAATATTAGCATACTGCATATTAGCAGCAGCTAGCATTATAATATTATCATACATGAGCAACACCTAGCATGATAACTCTAAATTATTGATAACTTCTCTCAGCTATAACAAGAATGTAAATATCATAAACCTGGGATGTTCTGGTTGCCATGGTTTAGATGATAGACAGGAGTATCATCTAGATTTAAACATCATTTTCCTAAAACCGTGTGGTCTGAAATCTGTTTACTCGAAACATTATAGAAGTTTGTTTCTGACACATTAAACAGACTTACTGTCCCGTCTTCCTCTTTTACCACTCAGACGTCTTCCAACCTAAACAGTGGTGTTTCTAGAATAACGTGACCTGCAGCTATTTTTACAGAAGCAGCAGCTCTTCTATTTTTAACGATCTTAGAAGCTATTTTTGTCTCAGGATGAGAATGTGACAACTGATGTCTAACTGGGACTTTAATGATCTTAAGATAAAATAATGCTTCCAGTGTTATAGTGAACCTCCTGATCCAGCTGCTGGATGTCCGCTGGGATCTATTGGAGGTGCTCTGAATCTGCTGGAGGTCCTCTGGGATCAACTGGACATCCTCTGGGATCTGCTGGGGATCCTCTGGGATCAGCTGGAGGTCCTCTAGGACCAGTTTTTTTTTTGTTCTGTTCTTCCTACAAACATGTCTAAAGCCTGGGATATGCGTGCTGTTAACAATGCGCACATGAACGCATCATGCTCACACGTATCCTGCGTGTGTTTGACATGTCGGTCATGCATGTCTCCAAAAATTACACAACGTATATATGAGGTGCAATATCCACTTGAACACTGGAGGTGCAGCTTAATGCAACAAGTCGCCAAATGTTGCAAAGCACATATGAAAAATGCTGTCAGTGTTCTCATCAATTTCCGAACTTAGTAACACAAGACAAACCTGTTTCCCGACGACTTTAGTTGTATAGTTTATATTGTTTCCAAATGATGCTGCTGTTGTTTCATCTGTGACCACAACAAAAGCGAAAGATTAACTTCTTCTGTCTAGCTTCTTTTATACAGTTGTATTTCTGACTCTGCATTCTGCCCCCAAGTGGAGACCTTTGGTATTACACACTCTGCATGTGTAGTATGGAAGCAAGAATAGTTTACAATGCAGCTGGTTTTGTACACGAATGGACATGAATGCAAAGTCAAACAGGACTTAAAGCCACACTATGTAATAATACTGCTTTAAAGTACACAGAGACAGTGTTTCAGCATTTCAGCCTGTGATGGAAGATTCAAGAAAGTTTACAGTTGCCACATACATATTAGCATATGTTAGCAAGATGTAGCATTGTACCTTTAGCACATTGTAGCAGCTTTAGTATCAATATTGGCATATGTTACCAAGTGCTAGCATTGTAACTTTAGTGTAAATGTTAGCAAATTTTGCAACAGTAACATATCTTAAACTGTAAACAGTAGTATATATTAATAACAACTAGCATTATTACTTTGAAGTCAATTTTAGCATAAATTAGCAACATAACACTTTTTAACTTACAATACATTAGCAACAATTACCATAGCTTAAGTGTAAATGTTGGCTTACATTTTAATTTATAGTTATATGTAACATGTATTTGCAGCAATTAGCATTGTGACTTTAGTGTAAATGTTTTCATACATTAGCAATAGTAAACATTGCAGCCTTAGCATATGTTAGCAGGAGTTTGCATATCTTCAGAGGGAATTATAGCATGCAATTCCCTTTCTTCTATAAGAACATATGAAATATTGATCTGGAACATAAATCAGAGTCATCTGCATATAAAATGATATTTGTATTATTGAGTGTTAGCATGTAGAACGAAAGCAGCGGAGGTCCTGATACAGTACCTTGTGGTACTCCTCAGTTAGTACAATCTATCTTTCCATGGTGATGGTCCATCCAAGATGCCTCTGAGTTCAGACATGTCTTGTCCGACACCAACATTTCTGGAACAGGTTCCAGATTTGACAGAAGGAAATAAAGCTAAATGTCCTGTGTTTACACCGGTTTAGACCTGGTACAGACCTGTTCAGACAGGTGCAGACCAATTCAGACTGGTTCTGACCAGTCCAGACCAGTTCAGACTGGTGCAGAACCAATTCAGAACTGTTCAGACCAGGTTCAGTGTCTCATAAAGTTGGGCCACTTTTCATTCAGTTCTGCTTCCTTCATTTTCTCATGAATATAATAGGATATGTTCAGTGTCCAACATTATTAGGAAAACTGGTACACCAATAAAATTAATGCATGGAGACATAAGATTTTTATTTTTTATTTTTGCAAACTGTAACATAAAAAAGAGTTTCCTGCATTCCCGTTCATCATGCTTAGAGTTCCTCCATAACCCGCTTACCTGAAACAGACCCCAGCAGAGTTTGACCATGGAGCATTTTCTGCTCAATGTTGATCATTCCTGGCTCCATCTCTCGGTCTCCGTTCTTCCCTGGGGTCCGTTTCAGGAAGGAGGTCCAGCATCATCAGAGTTTCTACATGACCTGCTTTCGGGGCTTGTTTCAGAAAGTGTTACCAGGTCTGTGTGTGGCTGTTCATTGTTTATTTATCCGACAACCACAGACGGGATGGCAAACTGGTCTACAGAAAAAACAAAAAAACAAAAACGTCATGCCCCCTATTGTCCTGGAGGTGAATTGCTTCACAACACTCTCCAAGCAGTGGAGAAGTATAAACGGTTCACATCTCCGTCAATCCAACTGCGTGTCTACGGCGTGACGGAGAAACATAACCCAGGCTTAGTAACAGCAAGTATTTACTTTTGTGTGTTAACACCGATTAACATAGCATTAGTGTAAATATTAGTATACATGTCATGCTAATATTAGCATGTTAGTAACAGATAACTTTGGAATTTTGGATAAACAAAAGCAAACATGAGCCATTACTAGAATTATTAAAGATGTTTACTGTCATTCACACAATGTTATCAGCAATAAAAATTGAACAGATGAAATTTTAAATGACAATAAAGAACCTAAAAATAAAAGCAAAGAATCAAATAAAGAGGAAAATTTAAAACATAAAAGTAAAAAAGAAAAAAATAACTTTAGCATAAACGTTGTAACTTTAGCGTACAATAGCAACAGAGTCCTACCCTGTGTATGATTCCATTGGCTAATGTTAGGTTTGAAGTTGCCATTTGATTGGCCATTTGATTGGCATGAAGAGAAAGCCCTCTGCAAGAGCGTTGGCAGCGGTGCTGTGGTGTAGCCACTGTAGCAGGATGTGGCGGACCATATGGACTGGATGCTAATTAGCCTACTCTACTTCTGGTGGCCTATAAAAAGCTGGCTGCGCCTCTGGAGACGAGGGAGCTGGATATTTACTGGAGTCAGACTGCAACCATCATGTAGCTGCACCCTCGAGTTTATGTTCAGATCAATGGATATCACGCTGGGACTTTAAATACAGTTATAATGATTTACAGTTGAAACTGAGTAGAAATGTCAGCAACTAATTAAATTACTTAAATAGACAAAGATCTATTCTACTATTCATTGTCATAATAATGTAGGATGAAAGAGTTCCAAACCATGGGGCTACATCCAGCTCTCTAATCTGAATTGACTCTACTGCTCGCTACTACCACTAGAGGCTGCAGTTCCTCTACTGAATAAAGTTCCAAATTTACAGTTATTTTAAGCCTGAATTTCAGAACCAAAACAAAATAGTTTTAACTGCTTTTTTTTGTCTTTTTTCCCTTTCTCTTCTACTTAATCTTTTTTTTAAATGATACTTTTATTCTACACTCAATTTTTGATTATTTATATGTTTTATGGAATGATTTTATTTGCCTCTTGTGATTTTATGTAGATGTAAAGCACTTTGAATTACGTTGTGTATGAATTGTGCTCTAGAAATAAACTTTCCTTGCCTTACTGACCTTTGGAGGCTGCAGTTCCTATAGACTGCTAGAGGTTGCAGTTCCTGTACTGATCACGAGAGGCAGTTCCTATAGACCGTGAGAGGCTTCAGTTCCTCTACAGACCACTAGAGGCTGCAGTTCCTCTTCCTACCACGAAAGGCTGCAGTTCCTATAGACCATGAAAGGCTTCAGTTCCTCCACAGACCAATAGAGGCTGCAGTTCCTCTTCCGACCATGAAAGGCTGCAGTTCCTGTACTGATCACGAGAGGCTGCAGTTCCTATAGACTGTGAAAGGGTGCAGTTACTCTATCTACCACTAGAGAGTGTAGTTCCTATGGACTGCTATGGACGTAGCAGATACTGCTTTGTATCCGCTTTGTATCTGCTATGCAGATACTGCTTTGTATCAGGTGTGTTGTGGCAGGGAAACATGTACGACATGCAGGACTGTGGCGCTCGAGGCCTGGAGTTGGCCACCAATGCACTAGAGGCTGCAGCAAAGGATTTGTGATTTTATGTCAAAGATTTTAAAACAGAGTTGCACAACACATAAAAATGCATGTTTAATAGGGGTGCTGTTGTGCTGATATTCAGCACAACAGCACGACCTCAAATGTGATGTTGCTATTATACAAAAGTTCTACAGGTGCATTTGATTAGTTAACAGTAACAAGCAACAAGAGATTATGATTTGTTTGTTTACTTAATCATTTATTTAGCTCCGACAACACAAATAGTTCCACAATGGGAAGGGAGACAATGCTGTTGCCAGGCAACACATCAACATTTCCAACACACAAACTTGCTGCTCTGTGTCTGTATCGCTACTTTGTATCATTTACATTTATCTGAATGTTTCCATTTATTGTACAACCACTGAAATAAGTCTGTTGACAGACGATTTGGTGGCTGATGTGTGTTTCTGACGAGTTAACTGCTAGTTGCTGTCTGATCTAAGATAGTTAACTGATGTAACCTTAATTAACGCCTCTACAGCGGATCTGGTCATCTACAGTATTTAGAAAGACAAAACTTGTTGAAAATTCAGATTTTTTTTGCTGTTGTTATTTCACGCAGTTTAAAGCATGTATGACATCTACAAATGTCAATTTCTTGAGGGATTTTGAAAGTTGAAATTAACCTGAACAAAAAGGGGAAAAGAATGACCTTAAAAGACATTTTCTGAGGCACTTATTGATCAAAGAGAATAAGCACCAGGCGACTCTTATTATCATGGGTGTAAAAGGGTTTTAAGCTGCTGCCTCAACTGGATCCTGAAATCAAAGCTTCTCCACCATCATTCAGATCTGGAGTTTGGAACTATTTTAGTTTTCATGTTAAATAATGACCCACAGAAGATGGGTCATTTCTCCATTAGATACATTTATTCTATTTATTTATTATTGGTTGATCTTTCAGCAGCGTTTAATTTAAACAGTGTACTTTTGAGTTTAAACAAATGTTTGTAGTTAATTTCAATAAATTGCAAGTTTAAAAAGGCATGAAAATGTCTTTAAAGTATCACTAAAGTATCGAACCAAACCGAACCGTGAATTTTGTGTATTGTTGCACCCCTAATGTTGAAGTTAAAAAAGTCACCATGTTGCAAAGTTTATGATTAATACTTTTGGTTGTAAGATCACCCATTTTTATTTTTTATTTTTTGTGTGATATTAACTTTTGCTAAAATCGCAACCTTTAGCAAACTTTCAGCTTTGTTGTAATGTGTTCCACGATCACAAATTTGTGTTGTAAAAATGGAGAATTTCACAATGCTGCAACTTTTGTAAATTTTGTATTAAAAATGTCAACTGTTTTTTTCCACAACTTTTTGTTTTAAAATCTTGACAAAATCTTTACAAAAGTTGCAACTTAAAAAAAAAAAAAAATTGTCACCGTTGGCAAAGTCCATAGTTCCATGGTGATGGTCCTTCCCAGGGTCTGAAACATCTCTGGAGGTGAGAAGAGAAATAAAATGAGGTTCTTAAAAGAGACAATTACATTTTTAATGATTGTTATTAGCGGATTCATGGACGTTTCTGCAGGCAGATGCGACGTTAAACACATCCCATTCAGAAGGTTTCATTCATGTCTCTGAGAGGCTGGAACTGTTCAAGAAATCTTTGAATCTAGTTGTTCTGGACAAAGCGACAGCTGACAGACGTGAACCCAGAAACCTCTGGAAGAAAGAGCTTCATTCACCAGAATGTTCCACCCTCCAGCTGAATATTCTGTTCACTGGTCTTCATTTTCACTGTCTGAACTGACACCATCCAGGAAGTGCAGTTCCTCTACCAACCACTAGAGACTGCAGTTCCTCTACTGACCGCTAGAGGCTGGTATTCCCCTACTGAGCATTAGAGGCTGCAGTTCCTCTACTGACCATTAGAGGTTGTAGTTTCCCTACAGACCGCTAGAGGCTGCGGTTCCTCTACTGACCATTAGAGGTTGTAGTTTCCCTACAGACCGCTAGAGGCTGCGGTTCCTCTACCAACCACTAGAGGCTGCAGTTCCTCTACTGACCGCTAGAGTCTGCAGTTCCTCTACAGGCCACTAGAGGCTGGTGTTCCTCTTAAGACCACTAGAAGCTGCAGTTCTTCTACTGACCATTAGAGGCTGTAGTTTCTCTACTGACCGCTAGAGGCTGCAGTTCCTCTACCAACCACTAGAGGCTGCAGTTCCTCTACTGACCACTAGAGGCTGCAGTTCCTCTACCAACCTCTAGAGATTGCAGTTCCTCTACCAACCGTTAAATTAAAATGAATTTAATTCTGAATTTTAAACCTTTTAAGGTAAAACTACAGTTCACTGTAAAATATTGAATTTCATAAAATGACAACTTTTGGACGTAATATGACTTTATTACAAATTTATGTGGTAAAATCACAACTTTTTGACATTAAATAACAAATTTGTGCCTTAATCATGAATGATATGAAATTTCAAATTTGAAAAAAGAATCAAAACTTTTGTCAGAAAACTTTCATTGAATTTAGTTTTGTTTGTAAAAATCTGACTCTTATTGTCGTCATATTGCTTTGTTTGATGAAACAGCTGCTTAGTGGTCGTTCTCCAGAGGCCAAAGGGTTTTCTGCATGTGCAGGAGTCTGGAACTGTGTAGTTTTCTACCTGTGCAGGAGTCTAGGTATGCAGGAGACTACCTGTGCAGGTGTCTACCTGTGTAGTTTTCTACCTGTGCAGGTGTCTACCTGTGTCATTTTCTACCTGTGCAGGTGTCTACCTGTGTCATTTTCTACCTGTGTTGGAGTCTGCTCAGAACAGTCTGATTCATGGAGGTTGTGTTGAGTTTCTGGACCTGAAGTTCCTTCTCCTCCTGCAGTTCCCAGCTCCAGATTCTCATGAACCTCCATGTCGTTGACGTCTTCTTTTCGTGCATTTTCAGTTTTTGGGTCAGTCGGACAGAAGCGGTCGTTGTCGGACAGAAGCGGTCGTTGTCATGGAGACGGCTGGCGTAGGTGGGTGGTGTGACGTTGTGAGCTGCAGGGATCAGACACAATCAGACTATTGTTTGAACAGCAGAGACGGCTGTAGCAGCAGATACAGTTTAATCTGCTTATTTATTTAGAACAATAAAAATCACCTGATCACTGCTGATAAAAGGGGTAAGACATCAGCCCTGATGACCTCTACACGTTGGTAGTTTACTGGTCTGCAGCATTCAGGTCTGTGTTAACACAATGCCAAGACAGAAAAGATATCAGCTATAGTTATAGAAGCGCAGTCATTGCAGCATAACAGCCTGGAAAGACTCTAAAAAATGATTTCCAAACAGGACAAACCAGGAAACCTGCTGGACACAACTGGTCCAACTCTGCCCTTTATTTGGTCCGTAAGAGTGTGAAGACGATTAAATACTTTAGAGTCATAGAAGAACCAGGACTACAGGGTTCACCTGGACTGCTTCTCAGCTGAAGACATTTTAATATTTATAATATATGTCATATTTTCACTTTTTTATTTAATCTTTTCATCTTTGTATTTAATATTTTCATTTTTTATTTAATCTTTCCATTTTTTATTTAATTTTTTTATCTTTTTATCTCATATTTTCATCCTTTTACTGGTTGTTGCTCTTCAGTGCAGTAACAGCCTTTCACAGCCAGGGGGCAGCAGAGCTAGGGAGTAAGCAGCATGATGCAGTGGTCAGACCGGGATGGATTGGAATCAGGATCTGGATCAGGATCAGGATCCAGCAGGAAGTGACGTGTCGGGTTACAAGCCCCACCCTCTTTTCCCTGGGAGCCTTGGGGAGGGGGGGTGGGGGGAGCAGTGCCTCATTCTTGTCGTCTGAGATCAGGAAGTGGCAGAATGTGTCAGGATCTGTGTGACCGCTAAAACCAGGACCCAGCAGGACCCATCAGGACCCAAGGAGAGGCCAGACAGGATCTGGACCTGGGCTGGGGCAGGACACCGGAGGAGACCCGGTGGGGGAGTTTCTGGAGGTCTTTCTGGGTCTGCTGGTCTCTGACCAGTCGGATCCAGCTGGAACAGAGTCGTGGTCCGTCAGCTCAGCAGGATCAACATGAATTATCTGGTGAGTGTTTGAGAGAGGCTCTGGCTGGTTCTGGTTGGGTTCTGGTCGGGTTCTGGTCAGGATCAGAGCGGTTCAGCGGGACGGCTGTAACTCAGCTGTCTGAGCTGAGGAGGGGGAGGAGAGAGAGGCTGGAGTTAACATTCTTTCTCTGGAGATTCCTGCTTTTGTTGCTCCCAGCAGGATCACCAGGAGTGTGTGTACAAGTGTGTGTGTGTGTGTGTGTGTGTGTGTGTGTGTGTGTGTGTGTGTGTACAAGTGTGTTAGAGTGTGCTTATATGTGTGTGTTTTACTGTGTGTGTTAGACTGTGTGTGAGGAAACTTCTCCGTCCTCTAATGGAATGTGCAGGGACACAAAGTTCAAAGTTGGGAGAAAAAAAAAGAAGGAAAATCCCGCCTACTTTTCCTGCTGCTCGTCAGTCAGACCCAGAAAACGTCCAGGAACGTCCAAAAATGTCCACAAACATCCAGAAAACGTCCAGAAGACTGTCTACAAACGTCCAGAAACGCCTCAGTCTGGGTCAGAGTTAGTCGTAAAAAAGCTGCTGCCGTGGAAACACGAAGCTCAGAGAAGCTGAGTCAGGAAAAACGCTCAGAACCAGGACAGTGCAGAAGCTGCGGACCAGAGAGCCGAACACCTGAGGAGAGGGGACACCTGGGGGCTGTTTCTAACCACAGAAAAACTCTTGATTTGTCTCACAAGACGTTATTTTATGAAATTCATCATTTAACAGCAAAATAAGTTAAACAGAAATGACACATTTTACAAAATTAGCAATTTTATGACATAAAGTTGTGACTATACATAAAAAAGTCATGAGTTTGTGTCGGAAAGTCGTGATTTTAAACATATATTAACAACAACATGTTTTTAAAAGATATATAATTTAGACCAAAAGTTGTAATTTTACGACATGAAGTCATAGCTTTAAAAAGGGCCAGATTCTACAACAAAAACAGTAATTTTATGGTTAAAACGTTTTGCAAAATTCCTGCTTTCTTGATTTTTTTTCCAGTGAAGTCATAATTGTTGCACTAAAAGTCAAATTTAGATAACTTAGATAACTAAGTTAGATGTGTAGATGGATTTACTTTATTGATCCCCCAAAGGGAACTTCAAATGTCACAGCAGCATGAGACAAATCATAGAAAAAAAATATAAGAATAATATATAAAAATGATTATATACATACATACAACAGAGTGAGATGAAGAAAATAAAAGAAAAGTCATTTTTATTATAAAAGTAAAATATGTGATTTTACAACAAAAATTCATGATTTTAAGACACAAAGTTGCAGTAATTCGTAAAACAAAAGTTCAAAAATTGCAATTTCTTAAATGTTATTTTTTAGGGGAAATTTTAAAAAAAAGTTTTAAAAAGTTTGGATTTGAGAAGTTTGTGATTTTTGGAAAAAAAAATCCTTAAATTTATGAAAGTCGCGATTTATTTTCTGATTCTTTGCTAAATTTGAGAAATTACAACAAAAATTCACTTTTACGTGAAAAAGTTGATAAAATTAACAATTTTTACATCATGAAGTTGCAATTTTATGTGATTTTATAAAGGTGCTGTTGAAAGTTTGAGTGGCATTTCCTCAGCAATTGAGGGCGGAGCTGCCTTTGATTTCAGCCAATCAGATTTCATTTCAGTGCAAGTTGTCTTTTTGTTTTTTTTTACATAGTTTTTAGGGAATTGGGGTAAGACTACGAGAAATCGCTACGAGGCAGTCGTAGCAGACCTGTTCTGATCCAGTTTGAGGTTGTTTTGATGTTTTATGTTTGTCTCAAGATTGTGGACAAAGACTTTTTTTTTAGGGAAAAATCTGAAATACAGAAATAAGGAGGTAGATGCTCTGATGAATCCTGATTCTGTCTGGATCTCCTGGTTCCGTCTGGATCTCTTGATTCTGTCTGGATCTCTTGGTTCTGTCTGGTTCCGTCTGGATCTCTTGATTCTGTCTGGATCTCTTGGTTCTGTCTGGTTTCATCTGTTTGTGGTGACGACAGTGAGGAATGCAGCAGACAGCTCTGTAATGAGTCGTTACACGCCTGTAATTAGCGTGTAATTAGCATGTAATTAATGTGGAATGGCATCACAGCGATGCAGCGGTCCGACCAGCTCCTCTGAAATATCATGAAGTTTATTTAAAAATCGTCTTCCAGACAATAAAATTCAAAAGCTACTGAAACGTTAACTAGTCAGAGTTAGCTGTCAGTCAAATGAATCCTGGCATCTGATTGTTCAGCTTTATTGTGTAATATAAATGCATCTGATGTTGTATGTACAGTTGTCATGGATGTAAAATGTAACACGCTTAAAAAAAAAACCTTAAATATGTTTAATTCTGCTTTTAACATGGAGGTCAATGGAACCAGCACCTAGTGGGTAGTGGAGGAACTGCAACTAAACCTACTTCCTGGATGAGCTTCTACCTGGAAGTGGGATGGGTGCTGATTGGTCCTGACCCACCTGCTCTGTGGATGGTTCTGGTTCTTGGCCTGTCGAGGGTTCTGGTCTGTGGATGGTTTTGGTTTTGGTCTGTGGATGATTGTGGTTCAGTGGGAGTTCCCCTCCCTCTCTGACCCCCCCCTGAACTGAGTCAGAGGTCAGAGGTCAGCCAAGTTTCTGAGCAGTTAGTCAGACTTTCAGAATAAAAGCCCCTTATTCAAACTGTTTCCACAGCGACCCTGAACATCCTATACAGATTCTTCAGGCGTGACTCACACATGCCAGAGAGCATCATGGGAGGAGGAAGAGCTGGAAACATGTCATTTATTCTGACCAATGTTTCCTGTTTTTAGATAATTTCTTCACTTTTGTGAGAAATCAGCGAACAAACAAAAGTTAAAAGTTACATACAAATACAGATCAATCAGAATATGATCAGCTCCAGTACAACAGAGAAAGGACTTTAAACAGCCTTTAAGTAGAATTTATCATCATCATTATTATTATTATCATCTTGTACACTGCAAAATTATGTAAAATCTAAGAGCCGGAAGTATTTGATTTTTCATCCTGTTTTAAATGTAATTTACTTGTTGAGTACATGTAGAGTCTTAAATTTTATAATTAACATGCTTTTGTATTATTATTATTAATGTCTTAATTAACAAGGGAATCTTAGCTTTAGTAATTTACTGTTTAAACAAACAACACAAAAGTTTTATTTTCTCTTTCACCATAAAACCTGTTTCCAGTGACCACATGAATAAACTCTAACATAAAGAAATGTTGGAGGTGTTTTTGGTCTTGTTGCTGGTGGTGTTGGAGGGTTTGAGGTGTTGGATTCACTGTTTTCTGTTGTTTCAAGCGTTAGAGGTTTTGGTGTTAGAAGTTTGCTGGTGGTGTTAGAGGAGTTTTTGGTGGTGTTAGAGGTGTTGGAGGTACAGTGGGGAGGTAAAAAAGTATTTAGTTAACCATCAGTTGTGCCAGTTCTCCCACTTAAAAAGATGGGGGAAACCTGTAATTTCCATCATAGGTATACCTCAACTATGAAAGACAAAATGAGAAAAAAAATCCAGAAAATCACATTGGCTTATTTTTAAAGAATTTATTTGCAAATAACAGCAGGAAATAAGTATTTGTTCAATGACAAAAGTTCATGTCGATTCTTTGTTTTATAGCCTTTGTTGGCAATGACAGATGTCAAACATTTTCTGTAAGTCTTCAAAGGGTTTTCACACACTGTTGCTGATATCTTGGCCCATTCCTCCATGCAGATCTCCTCTAGAGCAGTGATGTTTTGGAGCTGTCACTGGGCAACACGGACTTTCAACTCCCACCAAAGATCTTCTATGGGGTTGAGATCTAGAGACTGGCTAGACCACTCCAGGACCTTCAAAAGCTTCTTGCGAAATCACTCCTTCATTACCCAGGTGGTGTGTTTGGGATCATTGTCATGGTGAAAGACCCAGCCATGTTTCATCTTCAATGCCCTTGCTGATGGATGGAGGTTTTCACTCAAAATGGCGTGATACATGGCCCCATTCAATCTTTCCTTTACATGGATCAGTCATCCTGGTCCCTTTGCAGAAAAACAGCCCCAAAGCATGATGTTTCCACCCCCAT
>JBAMYA010043542.1:0-13275 GCA_037176975.1 Arrhamphus sclerolepis | reverse complement strand
GCCTCTTTAAGAAGTTGGTACAGGCCTGTGAGAGCCAGATATTATTGCTTGTATGTAGGTGACCAAATACTTATTTCACACTATCAATTGCAAATAAATTCTTTAAAAATCAGCCAATGTGATTTTTTTCCTCATTTTGTCTCTCATAGTTGAAGTTTACCTATGGTGAAAATTACAGGCCTCTCATCGTTTTAAGAGGGAGAACTTGCACAATTGATGGTTGACTAAATACTTTCTCACCACTGTAAGGGTGTAAACATAGGGACTTCAGGAATATGCCATTAATCCATTTTAACTTTTTAATATGTGATTCCAGATGATGAAATTAATATTGTAAAAGCAACTCATGCAAACACATTATTATCTTATTTAACATAAGGGAAATAATGACATCATTGCTGTACATGTAAATGTAGACAATGTTTAAGGCATTTTTCAGTAATTTCTTTCAGCATAGGGCTTGATTATAACTCTAAATCTTATTGAGAAGTAAACACACGAAAGATTGTAAGGAAATCCCCAGTTATTTTATTTCAGTGCCATACTTCAAGATGTTCAAATGTATTATTGTGGTAGTGGATAAGTTTGTCATCATTTGGTAAAACCACTTGCTCTTGGGACATAAAACAAAGCAATACTGTGACAGTGCCTCTCAACATCTACAGGAATGTGAAAATCACTCATTATGTTGCTGTTCAGGTAAGAATTCAGATCTGCTTCTTCTTTCAGCTGTTCCCCTCAGAGGTTGCCATAGCGAGTCATTCATCTCCCTCTAAAACTGTCCTCTGCATCTTCCTCTTTCTCAGCAACCATCATCATGTCCCCTTTCACTGCATCCATAAATTTCCCCTTTGGTCTTTCTCTTGTCTTTCTCTTGGCTTCCTGCCTGGCAGTCGCACCCGTTACAACCTGCTTGTACACACTTCTTCATCTCTTTGCCACACTCTCCGTTGCTCTGGACTGTTGACCCTGACAACTGAAAATCCAACTTCTTTATCCCTACTTGCAGCTTCACTGTTCCACTTAGGTTCCTCTCATTGATGGGTCTTCTGATTTGCATGCTTAGTTTGGTATAAGTTTTATGTCAGATGCCCTTCCTGAACAACCCTCTGCATTTATCTGGCTTTGGGGCCATCTCAAAAAATATACTGGCTTGTGACCTCCTGAGGGTGTATTCAGATAAGAATTTAGATAAATTGAACAAAAACAGGGCAAGGCCTACAACAGGTAATATGTTTGTGTTCTCCAAGGTGGATGACAAACACAAAGTATCAGGTTTCAGAGAAATTATTCATATTTATTGATTTATTTATTATTATTATTGTTTTATTTCATATAATAGATGAATCAGTAATGGCTTCCAGCCCTCTTCCTTTACTTGTATTATCATCTATTAGAAAGTGAATGGGAACAGGAAGCTTAGATGAAGCTTAGATTCATTCAAAGGGACATATTCATTGGAAGACCCAGTTTTGGGTGGTGTGAGAGCAGCTGAGGGGATCGCTGGTGTCTCTCTCCCCTCCCTCCAGGACATATACCACACCCGCCTCACCCACAATGCCCATTTTAAGTGATCCCACCCACCTGTCACACAGCTTCTTCAGCCATCAGGAAAGAGACTGCAGATTCTCTGGGCCAGGACCAGCTGATTGAGAGAGAGTTTTTTCCACCAGGCTGTCAGGATGCTGAACTCTCTCCCCCTCCTGTCACCCCACACATAAGCTCTGAACCTTTGCAGGACCCCCAACACCTTGAGAACTTTCCCCCAACACACTTCACCACTGAACTGCATCTGCACTCTAATCAGCCTGCTGCTAGGTCTCACTACTTAAATTATATAATTTGAGCTTGAATTTATCTGCACATCATCTTGTGCTTAAAGCTATTTTGTATTATATGCAAATTTACCATTTACTTCCTTTTTTCTAACTTTACTTATTTATTTGATTGAAGTTTCCTTTAAAACAATGTGGGCCCAGGAGAGCCCTGCAATTTCAAATCCAGTGTATGTTTGGTTCATGTGGTCTTTGACAATAAAGCTGACCTGAAACTTGAAACTTTATGAGGAATGAATTATAATTAGAAGTTATAGAAAGTAAGGTTTTCTTAAATGACTTTTTTTCTCCCCATAACCCCAAAAGCCTACATTTTATTTTAGGCATAACATTTTGAATCCTTATTCTTTGTATAAATTAGCCTCTGAAGAGTGGATGCACTGCCGTAACATCTTGGTATTGGGAAAATGATGTTTTGTTTTGTTTTTGTTGCTGTTGTTGTTGTTGTTGTTGTTTATTTATTTATTTATTTTTTTTCTAAAAGGAAGTACAATTATCTTTGGGTGGTAGTTATTCAAGGGAACAGACACGACCCTGTTAAATACTGTTGAAAGGAAACTTTGATTGTCAGAACCTGTGCAGAAGCTTGCAAAAACACCCCTGACAGAAAGTAAATTGTGCAAAAGTTCTTTGCAGATCTTAACAGCTATTCACTGAAAGAAATAAGCCTTGTTTAAAACTTTTACCAGAAACTTTGCATTTATAGAAGTTATGTTGCAGCCTGGAGGTCATTCTGCACTTGCAAAATGGGTGCAAGTTTATCAAAATAATCAGCGTCTGATTAATGAAGACTTCACTTAAGCCAAACTGGAATCTTGCTGTTGCATGCTTTGTTCTAGTACGCTTAAGTCCAGTTTTTCCTTGAGTTGTTGAAAATAAAACATCAATATTATCTCATCAGCCACTTGCATCATCATGTTGAAGGACCACATGTAGCCATGAATATGCACATACTGTACACACAGGAAGCCACAAAGCTACTTACTAATACAGTATAATTGCTCCCTCTGAGGTGCAGCCTTTTGTACTACACTGCTTTATCTGTGTGTAATTGTGTGAAATCACACAGTAGCTGTCAATACACCCTGTTAGAGCAGTTAGAGCCTTTTTCATGGCCTTGCAATGCGGTCTGCAGAGAAACAGCCCTGAACAGCAGCATCACAGAAGTGAAGTCAAGCATGAGAGAAGAGGTGAAAGTAAACATCGAAAGAAACTGAGAGACAAATGATCCAATGTAGAATAAACGAGAAAGGGTTTAACACAGAATGAGCATATCAGCATGAAGAAGAACATGAACAAAATGAGGGAGTGAGGGCAATGACGACCATCCATCACTGTAGCTACTCCCAGTGCATTAAAGGGAGACATGAGTGATTACTGAGTGTGTCTGAATGCAGACCCCCATATCCCCTCTGACTGCTCCAGTCATGAGTGATAGTTGCTGCTTGGCTGTGGTGGCAGCTACACAGGCCTCAGAGATAACAGTGAATGAGTCCAAGCTGACACAAGGTCTTTGGGTCTATATCACAAGTCCATCAGTGATGTAGTACATTTCTTAGGAGTACAGAAAATGAATTCATCCAGCAATGCTGATGATAATGACCCCCGACCCAACAGGCGCTGATTATGATCATTTCATCGGGTGGATTAGAGTGCACCAAGAAGACCCAGGGGAAATGTTTTCTAGAAATGAGTCAGTAAAAGTTGGTTTGTGAATTAATTAATATCTTTAATTAATTTATTATCGTTTACAGGTTCTGATGCTATGTTGTGTTAAAATCTTTTGGTTTTATGAAGTTTCTCCTCTTGAGTTAATGCTCCTGTAAAGTTCCTGTAAAGTGTTTAGTTAGTATTTGCCAAGTCTCCAAGTTCTTACTTCAAGTTAGTCTTATTTTATAACTGGTTCTTTTTCTGCTCAGTATCTTTTGCATTTCTTCCTTTATTATGTTGCAGAACTTGCTTCTCTCGTTCCATTCAGTTTGTTATGCTCCATGTCTTTGCATCATACCAGGTCTCAGTTACACTACCAGCGGTGGTGAAAATCAATATACACAATAAAATATTCACCTATGCACAGACCAAATAGTTCATTGTGTATACAGACTCCTATTTATAATATAAATGTTTCTATCAGTCAAGATAACTAATCAAAGTAACCATAATCAGAATAAAAAAGAATAAACTAAATATTAGTATATATCCACAATGTGAGGCCATAGTACATTTCCAGTGTCCTTGTAGAAACCTTTAGGATCTTAAGGAGGCAGTCAACTGTTAAAACCTTAACTAAAAACAAACAAACATTAAAATTAAATCAAAAGTTGCTGCCAAAGCAGGATAGTCAAAAACTCCAATAAACTTAAACTGAAAAGAAAACACAAGAAAACAACAGGACAAATCACAAACTTGGGAAGCACAAGGGATACATGACAAAGAAACTGGCAAGGGAAGGAGGAAAGCGTAGGATTACTGCTGCGTTTGAGTGCAAGTCAGAGGACAACAGTGCCCAGGAGACAGTGCCAGAAATTAATATCCCAAGACATGACACTTTACATAAAGTAAAGCACTCTGAATTGCCACAGTTTGAAAAATGTGCTATAAAGTTGCCTTGCCTGGCCACGAATAACAAAAAAGCATAAAAAAGGAAATGAAAATGGAATGACTAAATTGCACAAAGCCTCAGCATCCAAACAGAAGGCACAAACAGAATGAATTGCTATTGTTCCTCAAACAAGAATCAAATCATTTTTGCACAGCTACTCTTTAGAGTCTGACCTTTATGTAAGAGCTGCTGACTTTCTTGTCCTTGTAATGCAGCTGAAATCTGTATTTAATAAAACTGTAGCTGTTGACAAGTACAGGAAGGAAAAACAATTTAGGAGCAATCTTTTTTTTTTTCTTCACTTATCAGCCTGTTTTCATAATTGAACACACATCTATTGAGCATGACACCTTTAGCTGAGACGTTGAGATGCAGATTGATTTTGTTTTGATCATTGCATTTTAAAGAATGCAGACAAACATGGATGTAGCCTTCGTTAATACTATTGCTGACTGCTGGTCTTGACAGCTCTCACAATCAGAGATCAGCTGGATGAGGTCCAGTTTACAAACTAGTGGGCTATATGGGTGTCCACTTCTCTCTTGGACCCACATAATATAAATCAAGAAAAATGACTGAAGTATTGTGCAAACTGGAAATTAAAATATTTGCTCCTCTGTTTTGTTTTGTTTTGTTTTCTTTTTTGAATGTCATCTCTTTCCAGGAGGTGATGGATAGCACAGCTGGTTGAGCAGGCGCCCCGCATGAGGAGGCTGCATGCTCACAGCTGGCCCAGGTTTGAGCCCAGACTCCCCCACCCCTCAACTCAGATCACTGTTAATGAAAGCCCCAAAATCTTAAACATAAAAAAATGAAAAGATGCCACCCCAGGTGGTTGCTTACAGTTTTGAGAACCACGTGCGACTTACAGTGTATACAAATCAGTACGCTGTGTACCGCATACTGTCCTTAGTCAGCAGTACACAACCTTAAAACAATTATGCTACGACATTTGTGATCACTTTATGGTTTTGGAAAGCCAGAGCTGGTCATATGGCTAATGCTACTAGCTTCACCTATAGTGGCTCATTGCATTATGGGATACAGTATGCAGGACAGACTGGTCAGCTGCATACTGGAATTCTGTCAGGAAGTAACATCTGGAAGCATACTACCTGAAAATATTAGTAGTACAGTATGTGGCCACTTTTTCCTTCCAAGATTTTGCTCCTGTAAATATTATTTATTAATGAATTATTATTATTATTATCATTATTGTTGTTGTAATAATTATTGTAATTTTTCTTGTCCTCCAAAATCCCAGAGTATATAGGATAATTTATTAAAATGATTTCTAACCATTTCCTGCAGCTTGAACATTAAAAGCTTAAAAATATAATGCATTTTAAAACTATTTTAAAACTAACTATTAAAGAAATCATGAATGCATTTTATGAGGAGTATATGATTTCACAGATAGATGCACCTTTTCAATGAAAGAACAAAGTGAAGAATCTGCTGTGTACGCTGACTGAGAATCATGAAGCTGTTTTTAATGTGGAATTCAAAAGCTCTTCTCGTTTTGAAAATTGAGAATTTGCGTCTTATCAAATGATGCTCAAAATACAACTGCGCGTGTAAAAATGGCAGCAAGTTAATTGCGTATAGACTACTGTGCTGCATACAGAGAACTTAACAGTGTACGGAGCACTGAGTACTTTAGCAGCCTGCCCCTCATCTCTCTTAGCTTCACAACACAATGCAACATTAGCAGCTATAAGCAAAACACTCATGAAAAATCATAACTAGCCAGGTTGTCCTTTGGTACAAAAAAGAAAAGACTGACATCAGAGTGACAAGGTACAAAAAATATTACCCTCATAAAAAGAGAAACCAACTTCATGTTACGTTTATTCATTTCGTGGTTTGCTCTTCCCTTTATTTTTGATGTTATGCGTTTGTCAAAATATGTGCAAATAAAATATGTTCCTCAGAGAAATACAGACAAGCAAATCCTCTATGGCATGCACAATGTGGTGATGGAGTCCCCTAATTATGTTGATGTTTTCCTCCTGAGCTCCATGACTAATTCATAATCTCGCCTGCGGAACAACCATGGATAAATGCCAGAGTCTCCGAGCTGGAATGGTTAGCACCCGTTTACTAAAACCAAGCTGAGGAAATGCAATGGAATGTATCAGACTAGAAACAACCCAGCCCAGAGGAAGTGTTTAGCCTAGCGTGAGATGTTCACTTTACATTTCTCTTGGAGGTTGGTTCTAATTTCAAATCAAATTTAGGACACTAACAACATTTTGGGCCATGATGTGTATTAAATGGGATATTCATGGAGCGCCACATCAGAGATCAGGCTTATGCTTAGAGCATCTCTGTTAAGATTACTCTTTCATATTGCTGGGACTCCTGCAGCCACAAAGATGAAAGATGTGGATGAGGAAGAAGGAAAACAGAACTGAAGGGTGTTGATGGAATGACGCAAGCAAGAGGGAAAATAAGTTTAAAGGTGTGTATGTCGTTCTGCCTGCTATCATTGCTGATTAGACCTGCATCCCCTACTTCCTGATCACTTTTTAAAAAGATTTAACATAAGTATTGTGTATGAAAAGCTTAGTATCACTGAAACATTAAAAAAAAAAAAAAAAAACTGTAGAAGAAGCAGCACTGAAAACTACAACTGAATGATGTCGATGATGACCTTTAAAGAAAGGATACACAACCTCTGGATGTCATCACGCCTGTTGATATGCGACCCCACCCACACATGTATACACACAGACACACACACACCCTTCATGTGCAGAAGGACAGGGAAGCACAAACTCTCCTTCTGTTTGGGATTTTTGGAGTAATAAGTCACCAAATGTGACAAAAAAGATTGGCTGGAGCAATATTTGTTATGGTTTGAGGGGCAGGCTGCCGCCACTCTGTTTGTTTCCAGTTTTTGGAGCCAGGACTGAGTATGAAGTCCCAGTTTTTGTACAGTTTGGTCACGAAATGAATACATACAATACAAAACCATCCAATGTATATGCAGTTTCATCTTGTAGCAGATTGTTTTGTGCTGGGATAGAAATTGAGTCGAATCATTTATTCGACTACTAGACTTGGGAAAAATCTTCAGTCAGAAAAGGGGTATATTTATTGAGAGATTAGGCATTTTAAACAGAAAGCCCACAATTCTAATTTAACCAATGAGCTACATCTCTAATGAGCAGCATTTGTCAAAGAAACACTGAATTTTAAGTCTTTTTTTAAATTTTTTTATGGCATTAAATTCCTGCCTCCACAAACATGTGCGAGAGATGCGGCTGTTCTGCATAAAAATTTCTCAAGAAAACAAACTGTGTGTGAACAAATGTGTTCATGTTAATTTCCTACTGTGTTTTATTCCATTACATACAATAGCCGAAGAAACAAGACAAATACAATTTTTGTCTCATTTTATCTTTGCAAAGTATTAGTGCTCTGTTGCCTTTGGCAAATTTACTGAGACCTGTGTGTGTTGGCTTTCAGACTAAAAACTTTAGTTTCCTTTTAACTCAACTGAGATGCCGACCTGGAGACTAAATGCAAAATATCCAACAAGTTCTAAATGCATCCATTTGTTTTGTTTTTTGTTGTGCATTACAGGAGGGAGGTGGCAACACAGAAAAAGGTCAGTTTGACAAAGGCCAGAATAACATTATGGTGGATTGTGACTGGATGTGAAACATGAGTCTACCATCTAAGAAATTAGTGAAGTTAGATCTGACTGACGCTCATGAGGAACGAGAACAAGCTGCAACCAAATACCTACACACCTGGAAGCACCTCTGGAGTCAAGCACAGGCGAGAGAAGAGGAGAAAAGTGAAAAGCTAAGGCAGGGAGAGCTAGAGACAGAAACTATGATGATTTTCAATGCATATTATAATAGTTCTGCTTTATGTTAAATGGTGGGAGAGACAAATCTCCCACAATTTCTCCCACCCCCGTCTGCCACCCGACCCATTATTCGGGCCCTTCAGGTGGTTGTCCTGCGTGGCCCCTTTACTTTTCCAGTTTGGACCGGACCACACTGAGTTGTTTGCAGGAAACACAATCACCAAGCACTTGCCAGTCATGGTGTCTGACTTGATGATTATTTAGATGAGAGAGTCTATGTCATACTGTAGGATCAACTGGATTTTATTAGGTCATAATTCCAATTCTGTGTTAATTCTATGGAATATATGCCTCTATGTCTGTTTAGACTTACATCAGATGTTTCACAAATGTATAAGTTACATTTTATTTCTTTATAGCTTAAAGTGTACACAGAAAACACTGTCAAGCCATTTTGCTTCCACAAGTATTTTGGAATGTTTCTGTGCCTCCTTTGCAAGATCAGCAAGATTGCTTTTTGTGCTCTTGCCTGTTGTGCTCAACTCGTTTAACCATTTTTGAGTTATCTCAAGAAAAACACTTTTTTCTTATTCTCCATCTTGCCACTTATGCACTGATTACCTGAGAGTCTTTTTCATGACCCTCATAGGACAAAGCAAATGAGCAGCACCAGATTTTGCCAGGTTTGTGGTTAGACTGCTTTGAACCGTTCAGGCCTTTCCTTTGTGAAAACATTCATGTCTGACAAGCCCTTGGCACCAGAAGTGCTTTTCAAAAAGGTGCCCCAGCTGAATATTATGTTTCAATCTGCAGGAGGTGGCTGCTGACATGATATTTCTTTGTGTCTGGTCCCTCCATGCTTGCCACTTTACTGTAGGGACTTTCTTTTTTTTATTCACTATTGTTTTCCAAAAACTGTACCTTTTGAACACATGGTTGTGAGACTTTCTAACACTGTGACTAATCTCCAATAAATCCACATTGTGGTGCCAACAGCTTGGAGCCGAACATGGAAAAGACTGTGGTGATCACATCCATAAAGGCTTTTTAGATTCCTGTGGTGTCCATTTCTAACAGCGTCAAATGAGGCAAGACCATCTGTTTAAACACAAAAGCCAAACAAAACAAATTCTTCAGAAAACCTTTCAAGAACCTTTTTTTTTTGTTAAACGGATATTTCCTCACTAAAATTTGATTTTAAGTACCCTAATTGTGAGATGGGATAGAGGCGCATACACCTGAAGCTTACTAGTTTACTGCATTTATTACTCCAAGGCCAAAGTCTAGTTTATTGTTTAAACCACTCACAAGACAAATTACCTCTTCAAATTAAATTAACATGGAATGATGTAGAAAAAAAGACATTTAACATGCATTAAATACAAAATAAATACTAGATAACTTCACACTTGAGGTGGGAAAGTGATAGATGTGCACTTTTTGCTTTAAATCAGTTTGATCTGCTTGTGTTATAGGAAAAACAGACAAAACAAAACAAACATATTTATGTAAAAGATAGTTCTCCTACCTTGCCAGGTTACAATGTGAGCAAAGACACATGTTAAAGGACAGGCCAAGTCCTTCACTTCATTGGCTCAGAGAACACGACTGTAATCAGTAGCATGCCTGTTTTCTTTCAAGGACAGGGGTCATTATTTCCATTCCTCACTTTGATTAGTATGACTTATCAAAGCCTTATTTTGAAATTCCCAAAACACCATCTGGAACATTTCATGTAAGCAATGTATGTCTCTCTGCAAAACAACCAGGTGGCTTTTTTTTCCCAGTGGGAATCTCTGTGGCAGGTAACGTTTAGGATTACACCTTCTACTCATGCTGCTTCATGCTGACATCCCTTGACATCCCAGATTTCCTTTCTTTTTCTCTTTTTTTTGCTCAGTTTCTTGGTTTCTGTCATCAACTCTCCCATATTTCTCTTTTCTTCATCTTATACCATGTCAGTGGTCAAAGGTCTTTGTGTTTGTTAGTGTCCCTGTCATGTCTTTTCACTCTCCATCTTGACACAGATGGCTGCCCATCCTCAGCCTGACTACACTGGAGGTGTTTTAATGTTAAAAGAGAGTTGTTGTTTTTTTTGTTTTTTTTTGTTTTTATTCTCTCTCTCTCTCTCTCTCTCTCTCTCTCTCTCTCTCTCTCTCCTGTTGCCCTCCAGCCCACACATGCTCAGTGACGATGTCTGTTGATATCCTCAGATAAGCTTTCTAAGAATTAATATTTGACTGCAATTACAATAATCACAATGATCCGCATTGAGTTGGAATTAATTTAATATATGGATTTTAATAAATTTAGATTTGATCAGAATTTAATTGGGTTTAATTGGATTGACCTATACTGTATTTAATTAGCGAACAGCCCAGCCCTAAAAAAAGAGCTGTTGTTTCTCTTAACCTTGAAGTTTAGAAACTTCATGAAACCACCACCTCACTTCAGCTAATGTGGACTTTTTCTCCTCCTAAAACCACACACTGTAAATAAAACTGAGTAAGAACCCTCAAGAAGATCAGTTTTTGACAAATTTAGCTTGTGGGTACAACAGGTGCCAGAACTTAACAGTAAAAGAATGCAGTAAAACAATGACTGCATTTTTGAATAGTTTATTTTGTTGATCCTGAAACTGTCAATTGTGATTTAGACTGTGGTATGTGTGTCATTTTATCAGCCTCTAAAACCTGTGGTTAATAGTGGACTTGAGAAAAGTGCAAAAGTTATTGTTTTCTAGGATGTGTAGCATTCTGAATTACAGTGTATTAAAAAGTCTTGATTTTAGACAAAACCAACCATAATACAGCCTTGCCTTCAAAAAAATACATGGCAATTATTTAGTTTCATCAAAGCTGCTAATTTTAAATTCATTGCAGGTTGTTGCATTGCATTGCATCATGTGTTTGCAGTTGCTGCACAAATTGCTTTAATGAAGATGGCAGCAAGTGAACTGACTTTTTTTCATAAGAGGTAACTGTTCAACTTTTCGAAGCAAGTGTATTTGATGAATGGTGGTATTCACTGGAAATGTCATTTCCCCTGTTCACAAACCTTTTCTAGAAATGTATCAAAAATCTTGTCTCTTCAACAAGTCATTATGAGATAAATGTGTAATGGGTGTGTTGTTCAAGCAAATTATGAAAGAATATGGTTGGTAAGATTTGTAAGCTTATAAGAACCTCTGTTTTAAATTGTGTGTTTTTTTTTATTTGTTTATTATTTGTTTATTATCATCATTATTTTTAAATACACATCTTGAAATTACACCAACCTTGTGGACAAGTATTTCTGTTAAGTAAGGAAATTTGTGTTCGATGGATTATTCATTTAGAAATGTTATACTGCTGGAAAGCCTCTATATTTTCCTTTTTAAATGATGCCACATTTGTAAGGATGCATTTGTAGGATGAGCAGCAGAGCTGAATGTGGTGTTTTCTCCCATGAAAGATTTGCCAAATATTCTCTGCAAATGCCAAGCAGCTTTGTGTTTTATCCTATTTTTTTTTCTTCAATAATTTATTTTGTTTTTGTACTCTTATTTTGTGTTGTTTGGTTGATGTGATGATTGAATAACTGTGCATTTTAAATATATTCTGTTTTATTTTAAATATAACAGTCTGGCACCTCCTCATTCTGGTCACCAGCCTGATCACACTGCTGTTGGGATGACATCCCAATCTTAAACCAGCAATTATTGCAAGTCAGCCAACATGCTTGTGCTGGTCACCCTGCCATGAACAGCATGCCCAAGCTGATCACACAAGCATTCAATGAAGATGATCGAGGTCAGGACCGCTGGCAGGCTCTTCCGTCCTCCAGTCTGATTGTCAACAACTGGCGGTACCAGATCTCAAAAGAGAGAGTCAAGAGCAACAGCTAAAAAAAAACAAGCTAATAAAATAAAAATCTTGGATTGTCACAGAAGATTTGGCAAATGTTTAATGGGAAAAACCCAAAGACTCAGGTTGTCCTTCAAACATGCAGCTTGTCCCTGGGTAAAACACTAAACTGTCCAGTTACACCAGATAAACCCATTGATGTATAATTGCACTTTCATTGGTGAATGCATTAAAGAATCTAGATGTGGTTAAAAAGACAGATAATTTACTGACAGACAGATTGATTCAGAAAGATAATTTACTATTTACAAACACATAAACATTAATGTCTATTCTGAATTGAAGATTGTCTGATTGTTTCTCAGTGATGATGAGATTAATCTCTTACAAATAAATCAGTGGTAACCTAAGACAGAAATTCTTTAGTCGCCACTTGAAGTGCATCTATGTTGCAATAACACTTCTGACTTCAATGGGGCAGTGTAGCACAAGAAAGTTTATTGAGTCAGTGTAAAACGCATGCACAAATCTGTGCATGTGTTTCAAATCCGGGATTTATCAATATTTTCTTACCTGAATTTGATCTTACTCTGCACACAAATTTAGAACCTCCTCAGATCATGCGGAAAGCCGACTTAGAAAAATCAAACAAAGACCCTTTAAGTACATGCAGAGCATATAAAACCACATTGATTAAAAAGACTTAATTAACATTTTTTTAAATAATTAAAAATATCTTTAAGGGAAATCAGCCATTTCCGATTGCCAAGGCATGTGCTACTGCCACTATGCGATTCTCTGGAGCATCTAAATCACCCAACACACCATTCTCATCCGATATCTCATCAGATCCAAGTCCTGTCCACCCTCGGTTTTCTGGCTACAGGTACATTTCAGAGAGAAACAGCAGACCAGGCTGGGACTTCACAACCCTCTCTGAGCTGGGTCATCCCACAGGTATTAAATGGCATCCTAAGGCTACTGCCTGAATATATCAAATTCCCGCATGATGAACATAATCAGACCAAAGTGAAGAAGGGGTTCCATACACTCTTAGAAATAAGGGTTACAAAATGGTTCTTCTACAAGGGCCGAGGTTCTACATAGAACCATTTGTTTCTGAAAAACCCTTTCCTGAAGAAATGGTTTTTGAAGGGTTCTTGGTAGCAC
>JBAMYA010043541.1:0-13276 GCA_037176975.1 Arrhamphus sclerolepis | reverse complement strand
TACTGTAGTGGGGGGTCCGGCAGGGGTGAAGCCATTGTGAGTGAGTGTGTCCATATGTGTGTGTGTGTGTGTGTGTGTATATAAGTTTTAATTTCTCGTGTGCAAATGTCACTCTTTACCAGGTACCTAATTCTCTACTGAGGATCTGCTGCCAACAGTGCCCAGACCTATTAACCAATGTTACGACATTTTTCATCTTGCTAACCTACAGAAGAAGCTCCACCAGCAAAGCTTAAGCAGATAGGATTGTCATTTGTTCATGCTAAATCACTCTGTAAAACAATTATGCACCAGTTTAATCCATATTTGTAAGGTTTCTCTCTTTTTTTCTCCCAAGGTTTCATGAAAATGTGATACAAGTAATTCCAGCTTTATCTCTTCGCATCCCTCATGTGTACAACTTGCCACCTGGGTGCTTTAGGAGTGGATCAACACAGGAACACAGGCTTTGCTGGCATGACTTGAGCTTTGTGTGTCCGTAAGCCCTGTGCTCTTCGACCATAGGAGTGAACGCTGGATTATGCATGAAGTCCACTGCAACGGAGCAGTCGGACAAGGTGACCCCAGAGAACAAAGCTGTGTTTGAAAGATATGGAGATCAGCGTGGTCATCCATGACTGCCAGTCTCTTACTTTTGCTTAAAAAAAATGAAAAATAAATAAAATAAAAAGCCTTCTTCCAACTCCCTCCTAAAAGCTAAGTATAACATTAGTTAAAGTGGACTCCCCAAAATCACTCACAGATTTACAAACTTCCCTCTACCACTGTGTTGAATTTAGACCACAGTTTTTACAAAGAAATGTAAGAAAATACACTGCAGAAGAAAATTATAACTATGAGTAATCCCCATGGAACTTCTCTGAATTATATCTTTCATTAAGAGAGTTTTGATTGAATATGCAAATGACTTATTATCTAATTGAGAAGACAATAACTCACATTCATTTCCAGAGAGGAAATATGAGTATATCTCTTTTCAGTCCCTGGAAATTTAACCGTGATTTTAGTAAAAGAAAAGAAAAGAAGTGGTTCAGTGAATGTAATAAATGTTTCTTCCTCAGATTTTGATGCAATGCTACTTTTCATAAATATGCCTTTGAATGGCAATGTTTTGCTAAATTCCATTAGTTTTCATCTCATATTAGAGACTAGTTCTATCTCTAAACATGCAAATGATTTGCTGTCTATTCAAATATGGGTTCATTTGCATGAATAGTGAATGCTGAACTAGTAAGTGATGAAGTACAAATGTTCATTGTCAAGGTGATGTGAAAAGTACACATTCCAGCAAAAACAAAAGAAACAAAAACATGATAGTATGTCTAAAACCTAAGACTGCATCGGTTGGAGGAGTCTTACAGGAGTACACTAGCTGGAGAACAAGCACAGATTTTACACAACAGATACATGTGGTTACCTTAACACTGCCCAACAGAAAGCACCATTATATTGTATAACCTAACAAAAAAAAACACTTTTAGTGGGTGAGCTATTCAAAATCAGCCCTTAGACATGTGTTCTATATGCATAACTGTTAAATACTGTCAGTTTATTGTCTTTATTTATTTGGGTTTTTTTAATGAAGGGATCATTTTTGGAATGAAAAAAATATTGGGTCTGTATCTGAGGCCCCCGTCACCCCTGCAGGTTTACACAGAATGTTTTAGTCCACCAGTCCAGTCTGATGGAGGTGGTAAATTCAATTATCTCATGGACTCAGGTTAATCCCACTAACTCAGTGATGTGATCCGGGTCATTTGAGTCATTTGGTTCCCTTGCCGTTGTCCCCCACCCTCCCTATTTAAAAGTAATAAAAAATAAAAAATAAAAAAAAAGTTTTTTTTTTCTTTTAAAGGGATTGTGAAAGTGAATGCACTCAAAAGACATTTTGGAAAAATTTTCTTTTTGATTGAAAAAGAGGAAAAAGGACCAGGCTGACTGTTATTAACACATGTATTTAGGTACTTATTTATTACAACGTTTAACTTATTTTTCAGTTACATGAATGACTGGAGTGAAGTCGGCGAGTCTGTGAGTTACAGACTAAACCGGAAAGTCAGATGAACCGAGTCGTCTGAGAAGATTCAATTTATCTGAATTTCCGGTTGAGTCTGTCATTCATTCAGTTTAGCTAAATCACCTGTTTCCGCTACGCCTCTGTCCACTCGCACTTACATTTATACTTAGCATAGCGGCTAATGTTAGTGTTAGCAGCCAGAGGACTCAGATGAACTGGGCTAGTGGAGACTTGGGACTCATGATTCATGATTCAGTAGGAAGATTCGACTCATTAACCCGAGTGAATCATTAACCGCCCGCCCCTACAGCCTGATAGATCAGAGCGACATCTACAGATTTGACACAATTAATCATTCTTTACTTTTGCAGAAATTGGAGCATTATGGCATAAGAGGTGCTACACTAAACTGGATAAGGAATTATTTAAGTAATAGGTTTTGGTATGTAAAAATAAATAATACAGTGTCACATTTTAGAAAAGTAACCTGTGGTGTTCCACAAGGTTCTGTATTGGGACCCAAGTTATTTATATTGTATGTAAATGTCAGTTATAGATACAAAAGACAAGAAATATGTAATGTATTTTAACCGAAATAAACAATTATTCTATTCTATATTCTATTCTATGTAGGGTCTGAAAACGAGCCATCCAACCTCCTCATCCAGGAAGTGGGACCAATGTTCTTAAACTGCTTCTGGACGCAGTTGGTTTGTGCTGCAACCAGAGCAACGAACAAGGTGACGGTTGTACGGTGACACAAGAGTCGATGGGAGAGTGTTGTGGAGAAGAGTTTGATGGAGAGAGGCACCAATATGATGAAACCGAAATCCAACAACTGACTTGAATCCAACAAGCAGAATTTGAGGATACCCGCAGTCGGTGTGCTCAAATTCTCAACCAATATCTTCAAGAAACTTACCGTTCATTACGAGTGACACCTCTAATGAAATCTGGCTACAGCTAACGTTGGTTATGAAGGTGAAAGATAGTCTGGAGCACGCAGTTTTGTGAAATCTAAATGAAGTAGGGCAGCAATGTCGTGTAACATCATTATTCATTATTAAGTAGCATAACTTCAGAATAAATCATGAACCGCATTATCTCCATTTCCAGAAACAACTACAGGGAATGAAGCTTCGTCAGGTCCCTCAAAAACATCTTCAGATGTTCCTGGAAATGTGAAACAAAGTGAGCTCATGTATTATCCAGCAGTTTAATCTGCAGTCAACTCAAAATGGAGAGATTTTAGTGTGTTTTATTGTATACTGAGGTAAAATGAGGATATACATATCTGTCCTGTGTTTCAAGTTTATACGGAGCTCCGTCCTTGTAGAAAGCGAGGGAGATGATGAGGATGAGGATGGTGATGGTTGGGAGCAGTCAAAATACTGAGAAGTCACTGTGGTTGATGGAAGTGTGGTAAAAGCAATTGTGTGTTGTTTACTTACGCTGTGTTAGAGGGGCGTAGTGCAATGATTTTTTCATAGGATCCTTGAAAAAGAAAAAGAAATAACCTGCCTTCAAAATAAAACTACGAAACATCATTATAGGTGGTCTTGTTCAATTCTCTGTTCTGTCAGTTAATGTTTTTTTTTTTGCTGTTATTTTATATACCTACAAAACATAAAACATGCACACTTCAGACTTGGCACGCGAGACTCCAGGTGGTGCTGAAGCACCCAGCCACGCCCATTCTGCAGCACGACTCCATAGAGGAATTATTTCACAATTAAAAGTGGCATTCTGACATCAAAAAATATGTATTTGTACGACCACAATGTGCAATTCTACTATTGTTACAACTGTACATCTAAAACATGTTTGTTTGTTTTTTTTAAAAAAATTCTAAGTTTTCACTATTTTTAAAATTTATAATTATTATGAAAAAGATGTGCACTTGTGAAATCTTAGATTTTATGACAAAAAAATTAAGAAAATTGTCATACAGGGGTTGCAATTTTGTGAAATTTGATATCTTATGACAAAAACAAAAAACAAAAAACGTCTTTGTTTCTATAAAAAAGATAATTTGCAAAATGTTTGATTTTTGGACGGAAAGTTTATGATATTAAATGAATGATATGAAAAGCTCAATTTTAATCAAAAAAGTAGTAATTTCATGTAAAATAAATGAATAAATACATAAAGTTGCAACTTTATGATATTTTATCACTGATTAGTTTTTAAAAAAAAAGTTCAGATGCAATTTTATGAAATTTGAAAATTTATGGCAAAATAAACAACAAAATGCTTTACAAAAAAAGCATAGCTATAGAAATACTATATATGACTAATACTTACTATATGTAATTAAAACAAGTAACACTCTTGGTATATTAATACTGAATTTGCCTTTAGGGATTAATAAAGGATTTTTGAATTTTGAATATTATATTATATATCATATCATATTGTAATATACAAAAAGAGCACCTAAGGAAGAAAGCAGTTATAATTCTTACATTGTTATTTTTCACTCACTCGTGTATTGCCGTAAGACCTGTGAGCACTAGATCCATAACAGCTTTCTTTAAGTCACATAGCTGTTTTATAAATCATAAATGTGAGTCAGAAAAGTCTCATTAACAACAACCCCCAAGACCTGAGAGCTGTTCCCCATGTTCTTGCTATATTTTAATGAAAAGGTCAGTCATATGTCGCAATGGAACATGCAAAATTCAGCTTGACCTTTCCAGTTACACACACTATGCTGTGGATGTTAGCAGAGCGTACAGCACTGACCCTGTCTTCTGCAATTGAGGAAAATTATTGCAAACATGCTCCTCATCAGTTTGGAGGTCCTTTTTTGTGATGCCACATTTCCAATAACATATCACAGAATTACTTGCATTTTCACTCATCAAGAAAACTTATAATTTCTCCCAGGAAGAACTGATATTCATAGAAAATGATTCAGATGTTATTTTCGGTCAGATGAAGGAAGAAACCAGAATTGTGGGTGTTGTTGCAATCCAAGGTTCAATCCTATGTCCTGTTTTGCTATGCCAGATATTCCACGAGTACTGGGATCCTTTAGACCATAAGAAAAGTGTCGGGGCCTTATGGCCTCATCCACTTGTGTGGATTTCATTTTAAATATTTGTATGGAAATTTGGGGATGCAAAAAAAAATTCAGATGTACTAAACTGTGCATATGCACAAATCCACGCACATCCTCTTAGCACATCACAGTCAACGTGAAATAGCATCATCAAAATTTGACCAGAACAGCTGCTGGATCGGCGTCGATAATCTTACACCGTTTGTGACATCATTGTAGACCAAGAAATCATTGTGGCCCCTAAAACCTGCTCCTTTCTGATTCTGCCAAAGCTGTCATTGTCACTGTGTGTTGTATCATTTTCTGCTATGATTTTATATGTTCTGACACATTTTTTTAATTGAGAAATTGTCACCCTAAGACTTGTGTGTCTACATAAAGTAAATTATTTAATGATTGAAGATTCAGCAATGCATTCTACACGCTATTGCATCAGTTTAGTCAGATATATAACAGAGCAAAATCCAAGGAAGAAATCCCTGAATATGTAAATGTTGTAGCCTGTAGCCTGTAGCCAGCCTTAGTGTGAGAGTTAGAGTGAGCTATTATCGCAGCTTAAGTTATTCTAACTTAAGTTTGATTTTCAAATTTACAAATCTTGCATGCTTTCTTCTCTGAACTCCACCAACAGCACTTTAGTTTTACAAAACAGGGGTCCCATAACAGAACATTGCATAGGGCCTCCAAAAAGCCAGATTATTGACATGGAAGCTATAATACATATAAACAGGAAAAACTAACTTTTTAGGACTTATTTTTTTTCTACTGTGTTTAAGTTTGTTAAACTCACATGCATCTATAAGTTCCTATAAACAGTTTTTGTTTTGTTTTTTTTTCTGTCAGAACAAAGTGATGTTTCTATTAGCTGAGCCACAGCTACATTATAATGTAGTCCACAATTTTGAGTTAGAGTCACTCTAAGGAGACATTAAAGCAAACATGCTATAATATAAGTGATGTTCAGATCCAATACAACGATAAATAAGACTGTGAACTGGTGCTGTTCTGTTACATGTTGCTACATTCATGCATGGAAATATGCCATGTGAGTCTGGGAGTGTGTGCAAAATGGTCCAGTTACACAGTGATTTATCCTTTAGTGGACATCAGATCCAGTATCTGCTGGTAATGGCAGACATGCTCATATCTGTGCCTGTGATATTCGTGCTTGTGGGCAGGTCTGCACGTCTCAGCCACCAATAACAGTCAACTGTTGTTCAGCTGGAAATAGTTACTAAGCTCCAGAGCAATAAACTTTCAACAGCCCTCAACTTTTTGCCTTTGTTCCGACACCTTTGAGAGATAATTTCTTATGTTTCTGTTCCCTTAAGATGCCTCCTGAAATCATGTCAGAGCGTTCAAAGAAACTCAGACTGATGCTGCCCTATTTCAGCGACAAGGCCGGCAAGGGAGCAGTATTTCTTTTTTTTTTTTCTCCCTCTCTCTCTCCAAAAAAAAAGACAAAAAAAAAACAAAACAAAAAAAAAAAAACAGTGATCTACTCTGGAGATATTCTGTTCTTTTCTGGGCCATAAGTGAGATAGACTGGATTTGCTTGCACGGCTACAAAGCTGATCCTCAAAGTTTAGACGTCAAGAAGGGACACGCTCACTCAGCTACCGATCTCTGACAGTGAGGCTCTTATCCTCTGCTGTTGGTGGCTACTTAAACTGAAACATCACTTGAGTCAGACTTCCTAACGCTAATTCTCAGTGACAGACACATGACCAAAAAAAAAAAAAAAAGGAAAGGAAAGTTATGGAAGTTCTCTGAAGGCAAACAAAGCTCACTTGGTATTCTGCAAAGCCATTATCTGATGCGTCATCATTGTCCTCCCCTAAACCTTCACCCTGCTCAACCCCGCATTAGAAAAATCTCCTCATTGCAGAGAATTTTTATTCTTTATTCTTTTGCAAATGAAAATTAACAACACCTTTCTAAAAGAAGGCTTTAAAGCCAGCTAATTATTGATGGAGTTGTGAGCCCAGGGTGACAGCCTCTTTCTCTGCAGGCTGCTGAGACTACAAACGTGTGGCAATGAGTGGCTCTGTCTTATGCAACAATTGGATGGTATGAAAAATGTTGGTAATATCCTGCAGTGGTTTCTGCCATGCGATTTAATGAAACAGCCAATGGCCTGTATGATGTCATGTACAATTGTGAAACGTACAAACTAGTCAGTGTTTGTAAATCAAGGAAAACAGAAGCATTTGCAACAAAACTGCAGTGATGCTAATTGTTTCACGATTAAAAAAAGAAAATGGAAATGGGAAGCTCCAGACTGCAAAAATTTGTCAGAAAATGAGGTCACAGTGTAAACAATTTATTGTGTGTTGATAACACAGCAATCTTAATGATATGAATTCTTCTGTTGCCACAGCATGCAGGTAGAGTTTCCTTTATGGTGCCTCTGAAGAGGTTTTGTTTTATGTAACTCAAGACATAGCAAGGTTATCTGTACCTACACAATACTTACATAACATTCCATTTCCACTGCAGGAAGGTGTGAATTCTCGTTAATCAGCCTCTTCAAACGGCAAAACATTAATGGCATGTCAGTGTAACAGACAACATGCAGGGATGCAAACTGTAACTGAAAGATAATTACAAGCAAATAAAAAAAAAGAAATGTAAATCAGGCACATTGCTTCTGTAGATACGAGTGACAAGCACCTTTTTCATATCATATGTCAAGAATTTAAAAATAAAAATGTGATTAGATTGACACACACATGTGTGTGTGGAAGAGATAAGCATCTTGAAGACAGCGGTGGTGATAGGAAAAAGAAGCTTGAAATATATGAAAGGTTTGAAGGAAGAGCACGAGAAGATGTGGAGTGTGAAGGCAAGCAAACTATAATTACTTTAGGTAAAGTTTACAACATTCATCATCTTAGGTAGAACTTGCAGATTTGCAGAAAATCCAAACCTGGTCCTTCAAGCAACACCACATTAGATTGCGCTCTTTAGCAAATAAATATTGTTGCTATTGAAACTGGACACATTACTTCATCTCCTGGCCTCTATTACAAAATAAACTGGTGTTCACTGGTGTGTCGGTTGCTTTGCTCAAAAGTCTGTTTGTAGTGCCTGCTCTGCTTCACCATTGGAGTGTGGTGTGTGAGGTGATGATGTTTTGTGCAGAATGCTGTAGTTTTAACAGAACTCTTTGAACTCCTTGGAAGCATACTGCAGTCCATTATCTGCCTGTATGTCTGCTGAACTGACATTTCAGGCTTCTATGGTAGTGCAGCTTTGCTGGTCTTTTAACAGTTCAACTCCAATATATTTGGAATAATAGTCCACTAGTATGATGAACTGCTTGTCCTCAAACTCAAACAGATCAGAGGCCACTACTTAAAATGGTAGCTCAGGTGTTTCAGTTGACATTGGTGGTTGTTTAGGAAGTATGTTTTAAACACGACCATTTCTGATCATGTTTTCAATTTCAGCATTCATACCTGGCCAGTATAACACTTAATGTTCATGCCCTTGTTGTTTCCTCTTCACCATACCCAGGTGAGACTGGTGTATGAGCTCCAGCACGTGTCTTCACATGGTGGGAGGAATAAGGATGCACATTCCTTTGAATACTATGCCAGCTGACTTCTTAAATCCCGGATGATTCTTCTTTGGTGCATTTTTGCAGTTCGGTGTACTTATTATTACTTACAGACAGAAAGTTGAACATTGAGACACACTCCAGCTTCTGGTGTCTTATCTGACAGCTGTGCCGTGGACAATGTGTCAGGGAGCTCCATGTCTTTCCTTCATCTGTATTTAACTGTGATGTCATACCACTGCAGTTGCAAGCACATCCTCTATATGCGCACTGGAGTTGACAGTAATGGTTTTTGTAAATGTCCTCCAGTGGCTTGTGGTCATTGTATATTGTGACCTGTTTGCCAAATATGTAGTGGTGAAACTTGGTGAAACTTGGTGCAGGCATGAACAAAAGAGTATTTCCTTCTCAGTTTCACTAAGGTTTGGAATGGACTTTGACAAAAATGTCACAAATCCCAAGAAGCACCTTCTTTGTCAGTTGGTGGTGGCATGCATTGCACAGCTTCTGTTTTAGCAGGATCTGGTTTTAATCCATCAGCTGTTATTAAATGTCCCACATATGGTACTGCTGGCTGTCGGATGTGGCCTTTGCTGAAGTTAAGCCTCAGATTGTAGCTTGTGGCTCTCTCTACAACTTTCCTGAGTATTTTGTCGTGCTCCATTGTGGGTGCTGCAATGAGAATGCCATCCATGATGCCAGGCACCACTGATGCCCTCCAACATCTGGACCATGATGCGCTTTAATATTTATTTTTAAATTTTATTATTTATGCCAAAAGGTAGCCTCAGCTATCTGAACCTCCCAACAGGGTGTTGTCAGGAAACATGATGCTTCATCTAACTTGTTCTGACGGAAACCTGACTTTGCGTGTAGTACAGAACCACTTTTGCATTGGGCATAGTTGATGCAACCTCTCTGATTGTGTGCATTGGGTAATGTTCCTGTTCAGGCCACTTGGATCAAGGCATATTCTGAGTTTGTCTTTGTGACTACAACCATAGAACTCACCCACTTAGTTGGTCAGTTGACTTTATTAATTTAGCCATCATTTACCATCTCATTGAGTTTATTCACTATATTTGCTCTGAGTGCTACTGGTTATTGGCGCACAAGTTGTACCACTGGGTTGATCTTTATTGTATATTTGTCTGGCAGTGTTCCTGTAGTGCGTGTAAGTTCAGGAAAGTTTTCCTCAGGTTTGTGGCAGGGTCAGCTGTGCTCACATCGTTTACCACTCTGCTGTCTTTTAGAGAGTCCAGTCTAGCAATTAAGCTGAAGGCCTCAGCTGTTGAACCACTGAGCACATTCTCTTGTGCAATGTCCACTACTTCAAACTGTGATGTGCGTTTACAGTCCACAAACCTAGCCAGCCCGCTTTCTGTTTTGACTCCAGCACAGCGAGGGGTCCTATTTCTGATATATTACACAAGTAATGCTTAAATCTGGTTGTACACCAACTTTTACACAGTCCTAGGATAGGAAATGGACCCACGTCCAGGCTGGGGCGGGAATACAGTTTATCTTTTAAACTACCACTACAATAATTTAAAAAAACTTTTTTTTGAGGGGGTTTCCAGTTCCATTGTATTGACTTAAAGTAGCTCAAGGGAATGTGCATGTTGGGTCACTTTATAACACTGTTCATTGTTAGCCTTTAAAAAAAAAAAAAATTGACATGCCTTCTTTAACCATTCATAAGATTTGCTGGCATCTTGTCTGATTGATAGAAACCTTTATTAATCCCCTTTATTAATCTCCAAGAAATCTGCATTCCAGCAACATCATAGCACTGTACAATTGAGTAGCACACAAAGCAAAATCAAAACAAGATTAACAAAAACAAGTTAAACCGCAAAAAAAGGTTTAACATACAAGAACACAAGCACACAGTCCATAAGGACACACTGAATTTGGACAGTCAAGTGATGGCAACACTTTATAGCTACAACAGAACATTTTTATAAAACCATCTGCTGCTTCCCATTCTTTATCTCTCAAATGGTGACAGAGCTGAAAAATTCAATTGACAGGCCCAGTGCTTGGATTTATGACAGCTGACAAAAAGACAGGGACAGAAACTACTCAGAGAATTGTATTTTTTAGAGACAACAGATAAATGAAGATTATTCAAAGGAGTCTGCTGTAATAAAAGTTGAATTAATTATTAGTTATAAAAGTGTGAGTTTTCTAATTACACACAATTATTTGAAGTCGGCAATATTGGTTGATAAATGTTAGTTGCAGGAGATATTCTCATGCAAATTGATAGTGGGCTAATTTGCATACAACTAATGAGATATTACCTGCATTGCCTCAGGGTCTGCAGCTCCAAAGACTTTCTGGGAGTTTGTGAATTATATGTATTCCCAAATATACTCTGTATCTTCTGTGAATATGCATTTTTGGCAAACCCATATGTTGGTCATTATAATTATCGTTTTTAATTGGATCTGCAGTTTGCTGCTGCAGAGTTTCATAAGGTTCAGCAGTAAAGTCAGATTAGGTCTATAAATCTTTCTTTTCCTTGAAATGTTTGTTAAATGTTCGCTTCTTAGTAAACTTATTAGAGACAGAAATAGATCGAAAACATCCATGTAAAACAAATTTAAAAAACTAAAAAACTACAGGAAGTAAACTACACACCATTCAGGTCATAGTAAACTGTAAAACTAAAATCGTCTTGTCACCAGGTTCTCAGAATTATGTATCTATAGATAATGTGTCGCCATGACATGTTTGCGCATAAAAGTAGTTGTTTGGGCTTTCTAGAGATAATATATTGCATTAAATAAGGCCTAAAATCTGTACAGAGATGATGTAGATCAGAAGTAGAAACAGGAAGAAAAGGAGGGAGTTTACCATGTGATGATCCATAACATAACATTTAATGTCATGCTTGAGCCTGTTTGCTCAACACAATATTGATCTTTTAAAGCAGAAGTGTCGCAAGATAGTACTTCGAGCCCAGCTTCAGCACACCACCAATCATGTGACCAATCAGAGCAAGGCCTTATTACATAACATTGCGTCACATTCCATTTGGTGTCTATGGCAAGGCTAAAAAGGGTCTGATTTACTGCAGAAACTGGGTGTTTTGAGGAGAAATCTTTTTTACAATCTTTACAATTTACACTGCATTTTCCCGTAGAAGCTGAGCTTGCATTCACTTCAATGGGACTGCATGGAGGAGTTTTTTTCATTGCCTTGAAACTCAACCGTCACTGGATAAATGCCAAGATTTTGTCCCGCCCCCAGACACTCAGCTTCTCTGGGGTGAATGGAGCTGTGGGCTGGCCTGGACACTGGGCTTCTGCATGATGATTGAAGGATAAGTCGAAAAGCTAAATCCCATTTTGACTTACAGCTCAGTCCCATTGCAGATTTTGCAAGTGAAGTCAGAAAAACTGCAACCCATTTCTTGGTATTTGCTTCTTGAAATTACTTGACCATTTCTATTGTTCGTTTCTTACACTGCAAATAAAACATACATTCATATTATTTCCTTGTTTCAGCTGAGCATAATTTCAGCATTTCCTTGTTTTAGTTTAATATTGCTTTGTTAGTTTGTTGACAGACAATTTTCTTGAAAAGGAACAGGGCAGAATTTGAAGACGTCCCAAGTCTCTGGAAGTTCCAGGATTCTTCTGCATTCAGATTGTGACTCCCTGATGCCCACAAGTCAGATATACTGTACCAGAATCTAAAGCGAGCAGCCAAGAGCGAACCTAAACATGCACAGAGGTGAGACAGACTTTTTTCCAATGGCAACCGGGAAGGAGAGAGAGGCCATACCACAACGCCACAAAAACAGTAAAAGCCCTTTTCTACTCTTTTCTGCCCACTATCAAGCACCACATCACTGAAGGAAAGGAGAGGGGAAAAATCAAAACAACAAACTCCTTTACATTCATATAATATTGTGCGTGTGTGTTTTTGTGATGGAACAATGGCAATTATTTGAAACATTTTCAGGTCGTCCAACTCAGATGCAGTTCTGACACACAGCCAGCAGGTGGCACTACTCTGACTGCAAGAAATGTGGCTGGTAAGGTTAGTCAACTTCACCTAATCTGGCAAGTACAATTGTAAAAAAAGGCTAAATCTATGTGTGTGTGTATTGGAATATTACAGACTGAATAGCTAAATAATTACGCTTACTTCTAGATAGCAACTATGTACGTAGACTAGAATATACCTCAACTGCAACTTAATAGTAGTCATTGCATTTTCGTACAGCCCCCAACACTAGATGGTAGCGTGAATTCTTTTCTGCACCACTGAACTTAAGTTTGATTTACTTCCTTTATGTACCTCACACATGAGTTGAGTTGCAGCTGATAAATGCTGAGCAACTACAGGTTTTCCTTTCACTACAACTTTCTATCTGGCAGGAAATAATGGAGAAATAGTGGTGCGGAATACGGAGAAGGGAATACTTTGCTACCAAATGGAACAATACGATTTGTACATTCCATGTCAATTTGGGAGGTTTCAAGGACATACATTGTAGATGTACATCGTTGGTTGAATGTAGAAGCATAACTCACTTCCCCCTGAGGATGACCAAAACAGATGCTACAAAACTAAGCAGCAAATTGGAAATAGGAGTGTATTATATATAAAAGTTCCC
>JBAMYA010043540.1:0-13276 GCA_037176975.1 Arrhamphus sclerolepis | reverse complement strand
ATATTTGGATGCCTGAGTGAAACAAATTCCTGCATTTATACACAAAAAGCTAATAGACTAAATAAAAGTAGTTTAAATTGATATGTTGTGAAAAAGCATCAGTTCCCCTTCTGGCCTTTTAGTGGACACCCCTCTTACAGGACTCGTGACAGGATCCATCTGACTAACAGAGTAAATGTTTCTATGTCTGCGTGTGAGAACAACCTCACTGGCTGGTGTGTTGACTACACCTTTGCAAATACAGTAATTATAGTCATTAAAGAACAAGAAATGTTTTGCCTCCAGTGTCAGATTTTATAAAACATATGCCAGCAAAGTGAGAGGAAAAACTTTTTCTTTATTCTTCAGAACTACTGGCTTTAGAAAAGATTGGTGATGTATTGAGTGATGTCATGAAAATGTGGGTTAAATTTGTGCTTGCAAGCCCAGATTTATAATTTCTTTCAGATAGCTTAATGCTCCGCTTACACTTATCTCTTTCCACTCCGACCGTCTGAATCCGAAAAGCACAAGCACACACTAAAAGTCACTCCTCCTCAACATGTGCATGTGTGTGCTGTGCTAATCTGTGTATGTTAGAAGTGTGTTTCCAGTGCATGCCACAACCATGACTAGAAAGAATATGATTTTTGAATTATGTCCAAAACACTACAGGAGAGTTTAATCGCTTTGCAGAGAAAGGGGGGGAAAAAAAGAGACAGCATTAAAAACATTGGAGAAAGACGTGAGACAGTTGGACGAAACTGCCAATCAGACCTTGGCAGCTAAATTTATGAGCTCTGCTTGTGGTGCATACCTGCAAAAAAAAAGAAAAAAAATCCTGTCTTTCTGACCAAACATAGAATTGGAAATAATCAGAAAGCCATGATATAAACATTGAGTTGAGACATTTTGGCAGCTAAATCTGTGACCTAAATACTGAAACTATGAACAGTGTTGATAGCTGTTTCTTAGAGACATGACGTTACAGAAGTAACTGTAATCTTTTTGTAGAATATGCAGCAGTTTTCTGCGCTGTAACGTTAATCATAGATTAGTTACATGATGCCTTTAGTGAATGGAAATTTTGGTTAAATGTACCATGTTGCATACTGCATACATTGAGAGAAACGTTTTCGGGGAGAAAAGTATGAAAAGTTATATTTAATAACTCCAAATGTTGGATCAAACATATAAAGTCGTAGGCCTTGACAATGACGCAGTCTCAGCATATCCAGGATGTCTTTTGGTCATCTGGTTTAACGAACCCTCATGTCTCATGAATTTGAGGATGAGCATTTTCATGTAAAAGGGAAAGAGTTGACACCAGACCAATCACAAACGGTGATATAAAAACCTGAACCCCCCCACCCGCCCCCGGGCGCTGCACTGCGGCAGCCCCCCACTCTGGGTCCAACAGCCCAGACAGGTCAGATGCGGAGAATGAATTTCCCCTCAGGGATCAAAAATAGTATATAAAAAAAAAAGAGAGTAAGAGAAATTTAACAAGGGTAAAAAACAAAAACAGGAATGTATCTGCAGCACATGATGATTGTGTTTCATATATCGATTTGGCATATGGGTTTCATTTTGGATGTCCTTCCTCACAACATCCTTCCCATGTATCTGGTCTGGGACAGCACTATGAGGACATTGGTTTGTTGACCTCTAGAGGGCCTGACCGGTGTGTCACCCTGAACTCACCCAGTTACAGCTGGCATACGCTCAAAGGTGCAGATACAACTTCTTTGTCCTTGTGGAGTCTGCTGTTTATGGTGAAGTGGAACTGAATTACATTATAGTCAGAGTTAATTCTGATATAAAGACTTATTACAACTGGATCTCCCAACAGAGCATATAAAACTATGGTTCACGAAATCAGTTTCACAAAAAAAGCTGAAAAATTGTATATTGATTGATTGATCTGATTATTTTCCTGACTCATTTCCCTTTGATAGTACAGAGATGGAGCCCATATGTTGTTGCATAACTATGTCATCATTACACATGTCACCATTTGATGGTATGTTCAGTCTCTCAAGACATTCACACTACGTGATGATGTTCATGTACATGATCTCAATACTTGATTAACTTCTTGTTAGATAACAATGTATACATTTGACACTCTTGTTTGCGCTTGTCACCTCACCTTCTCTTTTTTTGTCTATTTTCTTAATTCTTAAACACTCATCTCTAGAAGGTGTATAATATGGAGAAACGGGGTGGGGGAGGTGGGTGGCGTTACATGCTCAAGACCATGGGATCAGTTGGGCACAGTGGGTGAGAAGTCAAATACACTTTCTTATGGTTTGAATCAGGACACATGGTTAAGTTAAGAGACCCGTCCAGGGTGCACCCCAGCTCTTGTTTAATGAAAGGAGGTATAGCTGCAATTTGGTCTTCAGTTACACCACAATAAGATTTCAAGTTCAGTTTCTATCCATCCATCCACCATCTATACCCGTTATTTCCTGTACATGGTCACGGGGGTCTGCTGGAGCCTATCCCAGCTCACTTCGGGCGCAAGGCAGGGGTACACCCTGGACAGGTCGCCAGTCCATCGCAGAGTTCAGTTTCTAAAATGATTATAACATAAAAAAATATTCTGATAATCTTTATTTTAAATGTTAAGTTCCAAAGCTTTTTGCTTTGGATTTAGAAGTCTAACCCAATAATATAGAAATATGGAGTATGCACGGCTTGAAATGACCCAGAAGTTGAGCCTTTGTCAAAACATTCAAGCTCTGTAAATGTGCTTTGTATTAGTCATTTTTCGGCTGGTATTTGTAGAGCTGACAAAGCTTGAGGTTGTCTTTTCTTTATGTCTTCAGAGATAGAGCTTCATTATCTCTGGAGGTCTCAGCAGACGTCAAGCCAAAATCATGACCTCACTGCTCTGTGGGAAATGTCCCTGTGCACTGCCTCCATCGCTGTTTAATTTCATCATGTTTTTCTTCTGTTGGTGTAATGATAGGGATTCATGTTGAGGTCGCTGGGATTCCCACTGACTCTTAAAGCAACCCTACACTAAAATCTCCAAACGAGGGCTATGTCGACTTTAAATGTACAACTTTTCACAGTATGCTGTAAGTGTAAGTGTTCATCAATTCCGGTCCCTGTAGGCCCAGCATGTTTTAGATATGTCCCATTCCCCAACACACCTGATTGAAATAAATAGATCAGCCACAGCCTTGTGCAGATCTTGATTTGAATCAGGTGTGTTGAAACAAGGAAACGTCTTAAACATGCGGGGCAATGGCCCCTGAAGACTGGAATTGAAGTACATCTTTTTCACATCAAAAGGCAAACCACAGGTATTGATTAGGTGGTGAGCACAGCAGAAAAACCAGAGTTCCTTTGGACCCTGTTCAGACCTCGCCTTAAAATTAATCCTCAGAAATCTGATCACAGGTGATGCAACATCTGAACACAGTCTATGAAGGGTTCACATCCAATCACTCAGGACACATTTGAAGATGTCCTGTGACACTTCTGTCCTCTCTCTTTTTATTGTCAGTAGTGTCTTGGGATGGATTTAAGGACCAGCTTATTAATTAACGTTTGATTTTGTAGATGAATGACCGCAATGAAATTTTTTTTCTTTGCGTTTGTAGCAGATCTTTTTGTCTTTTATTTACAGCCTGATTTATTGAACATATCCTTTGTTTTCCTGTTTGTTTGTTTTTGGGTTTTTTTTGGTTTTTTAGTGTTTGGTGAATCTTTGTCTTGTTATTTCTTGAGTTCCACCTAGTTATTTCAATCTACCACCTTTGACAATTAAAAATACCGCATCGGTGTTTGCAAGCAAAAAAGAAGTGTGTTTTTATTTGTATATAGAGTGGAAAAGGTCAGATCCAAGAAATAAAGATGCATTTTAATGCTAGGTGTAAAAATGTGCTATGCACCAGCCACTTGTAATTGGCTTTCTCAGGATGCATGTTAATGAAAGGTCTCAACAGGGCCAGTTCTAGCGGGTCAGTCTATATGTCACTAGAGTTGTCTGCCATCAAAGTCAAAATGAGCTAATATTTTCCATAAAATGATAAAATGTCTCAGTTTCATCATCCGATATCTTCTTTGTGTTCTACTGGAAATAAAATATTGGTTCACAAATTTTCAAATCACTGCATTCTGTGGAAATGGGGTTGTATTTTACTGCTCCATTTATTTACAGACATGAACACACCCAGTCATGAAAACACACTGTACAAAGGTACAGTTTGCAAACCACCATCTCTGGACCCCACTGATGACCTACTAAGTGAATGCCTCAGGCAACTGAAAAACCAACATGCAGGAGGAACCAGAGGGACTGTCATGAAGGGACAAGCCCCTAAATGGCATGTACCACTGCCAAACTGAAGAAGTGGCTGACATCGGAAAAAACATATCGATGGCTGAAAAAAGCTGGACTGAAAGACAGCACAGAGGCATTGATCATGGCTGGACAAGAACAGGCCCTAAACACCAGATCAATAGAAGCCGGGGTCTACCACACCAGACAGGACCCCGGACATATGCTGTGCAAAGATGCACCTGAAACAGTTCAGCACATCACAGCAGGGGGTAAGATGCTGGCAGGCAGAGCATACATGGAACACCATTACTAGGTACTTGGCATAATACACCAAAACCTCTGGACCGAATATGGGCTGGAGTTCCCAGGATCAAGATGGAAGACACCTCCAAAGGTGGTTGACAATAAACGGGTCAACATCTCATGGGACTTCCAGATCCAGATGGATGAACTTGTAACCTAACCAGCCTGAGAAGGAGGTGATGGATTAACATTAGAGGACAGCTGTGGTGCTAGACATGGCCACCCCAAATGATAGAAACACTAGAAAGAAGGTTGAAAAATACCAAGGGCTGAAGTTAGAGCTAGAAAAGATGTGGGGTGTGAAAACAGCAACCTTTTTTTCTTTTTTTGTAATGTGATAGGTTCGTGCCAACACTGGCAACAACAAACAAAAATCATATGCATTAGATTCTGCAGTAGATGTAAGTTTTCTTGTGAATATGTGAGAGCGAGGGTAAATGTGCCCCTCACTAGCACAGTCTGGTCTAACATATTTTATTGGTACCTGATCACTGAGCTGTCCCACACAGACCCCACAGCCACAGTGGTCCTCACATCTCATGAGGATTGGCCATCCTGGATCTCCCACCAAGAGGCCAGGTGTTGGGTGCACAGGACCCACCCAAGCATCACCAGGTCCCTGGGACAACCCAACCCACCATAGACCACCAGGAGCAGGGCCCTCACCTGCAGCAGACAACAAGAGAGGACAATGGGGGAGGAGGGCTAGACAGTTAGAATGATAAACAAGATGGCACATTGTAAACCATTAGTGGATAAATGTGAATGTGCTATGAATGCAAATAATATATACTGTATGTGTGTGTGTGTGAGAGAGAAATAAATGCTGTAAATTAGAATTATTTTTAGATTGTGTTTTTTAATCAATTTACAAAATGCAAATACATTTATGTAGTGCTTTTCTAGTATTGTTGGCCATTCAAAGAGCTTTTACACTTTCACACTAAGTGCAACTTTCACCAATGCAAACATAAGCGTGTTCAGCAGTCTCTCAGCCCACAGAGATACATGAATTCATCTAATGAGACTATGCACTGTTTTTCCAATCATACATACAAAGTAACACACCTGATTCAGCATCTTGCGCAACGTTATGACATGTCTTTGTAAACTGTACTTCAACCATAACAGTAATAAGCACTAGACACAACAAAAGAAATATAATGAATAGTCAAACATAGCCTCAGGAAGAAAAAAAACCTCTGCCTATTTATCATCAGACCTTTCAAAAATCTTGGCAGCAACTTCATCGGGGAAGACTTCCACTAACCCTACAGTCAATTTACCATGAAAAAAAAAACATATTAACCTGTTGCTCTATGACTCATTGCAATGCACAGAGGATACAAATGCTCTCGCCGCTGAGCATTTCCTTTTCTACTTGCTGCCTTCCCCACCTGCTGCTGCCAGTGCTGTGCTATCTCACTTTCACCTCTTAACCCACAGTGAGGCTGAATGAGGCAGAGGCTGACTTATGTTTGGACTCTCACAAACTTGTACTGGAGGTGGAAAGTAATAAATTATAATCATTACATATAAAAAGATTATTATATTGCCTGAATTATGGGATCCTAAAAAAAGCATACTTCACTTGATTTTGACTCAAATAGGTAAAAGTACACAAAATATTACAACTCTTGAGACTTGGTGAAGAGAAAGCACAAGCAAAGCATAACTCATAACATTTTGGTCTGGATGCAGATCCATTCTTTAAAATTTGAGAGACATTGACCGTGGCTGAGGATACATTATCTGAGTATTTTTGTAGAGGGCTTATGTTTCAGAATAAATATTCATTTTTAAGTATTTATATATCAGCTCTTGGTTTAAACATGCTGCGATTCCCAGGTCAAGGGGACTTTGTGGCCATAATTTCTCTCCATGCAGATATTTCTATTGGAATATCGTTCCATGATCTTTACCTTCTCCTTTAATCGGGGTACACCCAGGAGAGGTTTAAACAGCTGTCAGAAAATGGCAGTACCAAAGCACCCAGTTTGTTTTGTATTACAAAAGTTGTCACTGACCTTTTCAACAAAAGAAGATGGATGGCTTTTTGATATGATATTGGACTGATAAGGTATGGCAATAATATGGATCCATCACATTTTTGTGTATAATCAAGTGCAATGCCATGAGTGTGATCAAAAAGTAGCTTACTGAATCTCTGCACCTTCACTAATTTGAAGAGTTGAAGCAGTGGAGAAAAATCACCGGAGGATACCAACTATTTGCAGTCCAGCCCTCTGACCATCACATATGTGTCTCTCCTCTCTCTGTCCTTCATCCTCACTGTTCTGTCTCCCTCCTTTTTCTTAATTTACCTGTCAGACTTTCAAGAAGGAGTCAAGGTTTTTTTTCCCAATAGGGAGTTTTTTCTTGACACAGTCAGGCTCGCCATGTGATTGGGGGTCATGCTCTGGGTTTCTGAGAAGCGCCAAGAGAAAGCTTGTGTTGTAATAGATGCTTTATTGATAAAATTGAATTGAACTGAAAAAAGTACTTGCCTCATACTTAAAAAGAGGTTTATGTCCATGTTAACAAAATAAAAAAAATAAAACAAAACAAAAAACAGAACATGCTCATATTCAATCTTTCAGCTGTCTCTAGCTTTAAAACAGCCCTGCAGAAAGGTCCTGAAGGCTAATTCAGAGATAGTCCTGTTCAAAGTCATACACAAACAGTCTTGCTAGACAATCTAATCTGCTGAAAAATGTCATATCTGGAAACCAATAACTTACAATAGAGAATTTAGGCCAACATCATTCCAACATGTTAATATAAAAAATACAAAACCTTGCTGATTAAGAGGTCACTGTGTTATCAGAGAAAACATATACGTATACACACACACAGGCCATGTGCTATCAGACATCTGTCTTATATCACAGTGCTTTCACATAATTCAGAGCCGATAACTGACTGTCTGCTCGGTCCCATATACAAACACTAGCTACATATGCAATTAGGTATGTATGAGATTATCTCTGGAAAAATATTTTAATACTTGGACTTGATACCACATAATGGGCACCTATAGACTCATGCAAATATTTGATAACAGGGGTCTTAAGCTGCTCCTGTACTTTATTACACTGTGAAATAGCAATAAAAAAGAACTCTATTCTGTAACCCCCTCACAATAAGATATGATCATGAAGATGATTAGAATCATTATGTGTCCCATCATTATTTTTGATCCATTCTGTTCTAAATTAGGTCAGCCTTACTTCATTTGTCAGACAACTACAGGGAATAGTTTGAAAACAGATGGTATTATGTGAATTGTCTCAGTCTTCTTGTATGAAGGAGGCTAAAGTTGGCTAATGCTGTAATTCTGGCAGAGGTAAACCAAAGCTGCACTGCCTTAAATGGGAAACTCAGACCCAGACCTGTGCTTTACTACAACATGGCTCTGATTAAGACCAGACTGGTCTGCCTGTGGTCGGTTCTGAACCACAGCCAATTCCTCAAGGAGAAAACTGTTAACATTGTGATATGAGTGCATCTATAATTTAGACTTCCCAGACATCTATATCAACTCATTGAAGTTCCAGAGGACTTCATAATCATGTTACATGGCTGATTGGAGTATTAATAATGTAAAAAGATTTACATGACCATTGATGATGGACAGTAAAAACCCTGTCAAAGTTAAAGGGTTATTTTTCTGCCTTTTTTTTTTGGAAAAAAAAAAAATCATGTGTTCCCCTTGATAATTTCTTAATAAATCAAAAACTAAAGGGAAATGTGTTTGCCATTTTGTAGCACTGTATATACATGCAGTGAGAATTGTTGTAGCCTGTCATATACGACAGTACATGACAAAAAGTGAGATTGTAGCTACTTTAGGCAGCAGTAATCGCTTATTAAATTTCAAAATTACTTTAATGATTCCCAAAGAGAAATTCAATCATTGCAGTAGTTGTCATGATTTAAGTCTCTTCAAAGATTCATTGTCAATGGTTATACTAGCTGTGTTAAGGAAGGTTTGTGTTGTAGTGGATCTGAAGCCTCTGACTGAAGAAAGACGCTCTGTTGCTGAATTATTGTGTTGTGTCGAGGATGTTCAATGCAGGATTACAAATTGCCCATGATTTTCATTAATGTACTGCAGATATGAGCATGCACCATATCCCACTCTAGTGGCATCGGAAAATGACAGCAACTGTTCACTTCCTGAGATGACAAAACACTCCAACTTGAGGGTTGATCAGATTAGGTCCAGTAAGGAGAGAGTCATTGAGTGAAATGTGGTGGAATTTGGACAAACAGTCAAATACGACTCTCAACTTCTTTTCCAGGGTAGTAGACACCATGATGAAGAAGATACTTTCTATCTCACTTTCAAGAGCTGGAGGTGCCGGTTCTGCATCACCTTTGCTAATTGTTTCCTCCATAAAGGTTGATGATCACATTTACATTCCTCTTTAAGACACTGAAGACGAATTGTTGCTAGCCTCTTGTTGTTTGGAAGAGTGGTTGGTCAGTAAGGAAAAGTATAAAATGAATATCTTCTAGGGAGACATTTTTATCATTATGAGTTCTTTCCATGAAATCTTCTTCCAAGGTTCTCAGAACGTCACTAACTGATGGAGGTGACATTTGTTTGACAGTAATGCGATGAACAAAGCTGTGGTTTCCATGCCTATCAAGGTGAGGGTTGGATGAACCTCTTATGCTCCATCAAAGTTGAGATCGCTATGCAAATGGTTCATTTGTCCCACCAATTAAAACTTCAGCTTGTAAGTGCAGAAGTTACAAGCAAAGACAGGTCCATAATCATCGTTGCTCAATGTGGTTCTCACTCTTTCTCTTCATGTTGGTCATCAAAATCTTCATCAATAATTTCTTGACATTTGCTTGTGAGCTCAAGGATTTCTGTTGTGAGAGTAATGCACCAGCATCCATTATCTTAACAATCTCTGGTGCTGTGGCGCCATTGCATCGAACTGGCTCATACTGGAGGCTCACTGACTCATACTTTGAATATTCCTTTGCAATTTACTGAGGTCATCCTTTAAGCAAAGGCTTTTCAGTTCTGATCTTGCTTCCCTTGCTGCTTGCCTCCAGTTGTCATAGGTGTTGCTAAATTTCTTTTAATATTTTTCGATATTCTTGTTGTGCATTTCTTGGCCTTGCTCTGTTAGAGTTCTCTCACAAGGGCTTGATCTTACTGGTGAATCTATAGGTTTGTCTGTCTCTTCTGTCGGCTATGGCTGAAACGAGTGTTTCGAGTAATTCGATTAGCTATTTGATTTTCTACGAGGCTTTAACTACAGACTGGCCCACAGCGCTCAGGAACTGCGCGGAACAACGTTTCTGCCCGGGGCCTTTTTGCTGCTGCACCTCATGCAGCACACTGGCAGAAGAGTGGAGACTGTTGGCAGTTATTGAGGAAACGTAGCAGAAGCAAGTCAAGATGCAGACTTGGAGGATGGGGGGCATAATAATCAATAATCAATCCCTGCGAATCGTATTGCATCAAAATCAAATCAAATCAAATCAAAATCAATCCCTCCCTAGTTTTTAAAACCAAAAGTGAACCTAAATACAAGGTTTTTGTTGTTGTTATTTTTGCTGTTTCTTTTTTCTCCCTCTTCAACTTAATGTGACAATTGTGGAGAAAATTGCGTGGAGCTGTTGACCAGGCGCAAGCTTGTTGACTTCAGCTTCTCACAGTAGTGATGGCTGTAGCAATGAGTTTTTACTGTAGCCTCTGTGATCTGAAGAAGAGCTTCGAACAAGTGTGTGGTTTCGCAGGTGTGCTCGCTGAAGGGTTTCATAAGCAGCACATGTACCACAGACACTGAAAACTACAGAAAGGTAAACACAAAGAAAGATTTGTAGATTCAAGCATGACAATATTAACTGTTGTACATACAATTGGTAGAGATGAAATGATTCACCCAGTTTATGATGCTTTTTTAGTTTAGCTTTTAACTGAATTTTATATTATCTTAATTTATTTTATCTTAGTATACTTTACTTATGGTTATTGTTGTTTTATTTTTATTATTGCTATTGTATTTCTTGTTTTGGGTTATTTGATCTTTGTTTTTATTTATTTATTATCTATACCAGTATTTATATATCTATTTTAACTCCAGTCTTTACCTCACGAGGATCATTCACACTGGGGTCTATGCCTGTTCTGTTTGGGGGCTGTTGCCATGGTGATCACCCTTGTTTGGGTGGCTCAGGGTCCTGCACTGCAGTCCAACAACTATGGGGTGGACTCAGGCCTGCCCTGTCCTGGGTGGTTGCTATGGTGATGGCCTCTGTGGTTTGGGTGGGCTGGCTCCTGGTGTGAACAGATCCCCCAGATGTCGTTTTCTCACAGCAGTGCCGAGTCAGATATTTATTTATTTATTTATAGTTCATTTGTAGTGTATTTTTATACCTAGACTCCATTGAAGAGACAGAATAGAGGAAGTTTATGTCTGTGTAGAACTGTGTGTGTGTGTGTGTGTGCCAGGTGTGGGGTGGGGAGGCTGCTTTCTTTATATTTCAAATTGGTATATTTTTGGTGGGTGATGCCTTTTATGTGTTTTTATTATTATTATTGTTTTCCTTCTTTTTTTTTTTTACAATATATATACATTGTTTTTATTATGTAAAGCACTTTGTGTTGCCACGGGGCATGAAAAGCGCTTTATAAATAAAGTTTGATTTGATTTGATGCGATACGATTTGCAAAACAAGTTTTATGACATGATTTACTAAACAATTGTTAACCGTGAATACAAATTTGAAAATGATTTCTCTCTCTTTATTATAACTGACAAAATGCTCCCTTTATGTAAGTACAATTTTGCTTATAATGAAACTAAACTTGAATTTCAAGACAAATCCCAAATAAAAGGAAAATACAAATGGCTCCATATAAACAAACCAAGGATTTGTCATTTCACAAACCAGAGCTGCAGGCTCTGCCCACCCTGTCCTGGTTAAAAAAAAAATCTTTCTGTGTAAATGTCTCATGTTGCAACATGGACACCTGCGGCTTATAGACACGTGAGGCCTATATATGTACAAATTTAGTTTTCTTTTTAAAGTTAGTGGCTGCAGCTTATATTTAGGTGTGCTCAATAGTCCAAACATTACGGTAATGTGGAGGGGTCTGGAATTCTTTTTCATTATGAAGTCTAATAGACTCATCCAACAATTCGTAGGTCAGGCAATAATGGTCCCTGTTTATAAAACTTTGGTTACACTTAAGTTGTTCTTGTCAAGATCCAGTTTTCTGATTTTTTTTTCCATTGTGTTAGCTTAACAAAACCCCAAACCTTCCACCTTGAATAAAATCTTTTTTTACAATTTTAACTGCCACAAGCTCATTTGTTTCAAGTACATCTGGCCACTTTACCTGGAACGCTTCAATTTCATAGAGCGAGAACTTCATCTAATTGTATGTTTAAAAGGTGCTGCAGAATTTTTGCTCATCTTCACTGTTGATATATTTTTTTTTAATTACCTGAAAAAATCTCCAGCTGCCTACTTGACAAACCCTGAGAGAGGGAAATAAAAGGACCCTGCTGAGAATGATCTGGAAATCTGATGTAGAGTGCTATGATGAGTCAAGCTGGAATGTGACGTCACGTTCACGTGTGGGATGCTGATTTTTTTTAATTATTTTTTTTCTTACAAAAAGACGCAGCATCTTTCACTGATGATGCAAGACGTAAGGAATTCAATTATTACGTTCCTCTTTGTTCAATTAATTAATAAATAAATAGATCACGTGACAGGCCGCAGGGCAGACTAGGTTCCAGTGATCAATACAAATGATGAGACAGTTTCCACCAAAGCTTTCTGTTGTCTCAACTGTCTCAACAAGTGGCAATAGATTACTGATCGATTGTTTGAAGAAGAAATGACTTGACACATTGTAAAATGTGTTAATGGTCTGGTCCTGACTGTCAAAAACACATTGAAATTGTCCTATTTTGCATTTTCACAAATCAAAAGAAGGTTCAGCAATCTGAAACTATGTTTAATATATTGTTTACATCTGAGACATAATAAAATAACTCCAATATTGTGTGAAAGTTTTTTTAAAACATTTATTTTTAAAATCCTGTTTGTTACTCTTGGGACCATAATGGTGTAGAGTTGGACAAAAGCAAAAGCAATTGAATTTTGTCATGCATAGGCACTTGCATACATAGTAATTTAGTAAAAGTAAAAAGTAATTTTAACTCCTCAATTTATATGCATATATTACCGCAGACTTTGCTTTTCTCTGCAGTTGTATGATAAAAAGATTTGAGGCACAGCGAGATCTTTATACAACCAATCAACGTATGACAAAGTGCCTTCACACTTCAGGAATTCATTTAATTTCATATACAACATCTCTGATTGTTTTCAGTATAACATTATTAAATTAAAAGTAGTGCATAAAGATTTCACCCAAAATGTTGTCTTAACACAGGTTGAGCATCTCTCTTGTGTAAACATTTAATTAGTAATCAATGAATAACACTTGAAAATTTCAATATACTGGCTTAAAGTTTGATAAACTTTATAATTATTTTCATTTCACTATCACATGGTTGCAGCCAAAGGTCCATCACATGTAATCGCACACAACTGGGAATCACTTTTAATTCATCCATCCATCCATCCATCCATCCATCCATCCATCCACCCATCCATCCATCCACCCATCCACCCATCCATCCACCCATC
>JBAMYA010043539.1:0-13278 GCA_037176975.1 Arrhamphus sclerolepis | reverse complement strand
CAGGAGAGAGAGAGGCATAATGTGTGTGTGTGTGTGTGTGTGTGTGTGTATATATATGTGTAGACATATATATATATACACATATGTATATATATATATATATATATATATATATACATATAAGTTTGGTTGGTTAAGTTTTCTTGGGTTACTCAGACCTATCCTGTTCAACTTACCCCTAATAAACCCCAATCAGGGTAATTGTTATCACAACGCTGTCTATCAACCCAGGGTTTTCTTATCAAGACCCGTGAACGCGCATGTTTAAAGAGTAGGTTCCAAAGTAGCGGACCAATCACAATCATGAGCACCATGAGCATCATAGGAGGAAAACAGAGAGCACTGTACTTCACAGCCGGGGAACAATGACTCATACCGATAAAATACGAAGAAGAAAAGAACCACCTACGTGAGAATTCTAACACTTTTACTATTGCCAGAAGGACTCAAAATGTCTGGCAACACGTAACAGGCAGCATAAATGCGTAAGTTGCACATACATCTGATACTGATCACAGCTGTGAATCCCATGAAATCAGTGTGTTGTGCTAATGAATAGAATGTATGACAGTTAGTCATTAAGTCATCTTCTCCAGATGCAATCTGTGGTGTCAAGGACGTTGGAGCAGGTTAAAAATAAACATAAAAACATCATTGTGTCTGGTAAGTTGGTCTTCCAAATATAACGTCAGGCTGGAATAAAGCTTGAAGCCTTGGTCACTATTAAATCACATCCATATTTCAAGTTAGTGACCTTAAGACAGATAGATACTATATTTATCCCAATGGGAAATTCACAATGAATAAAATGAAATAAATAAAATCCATCCAGATATTGAGCTGTGGTAGAAAGTAGTGGGCCAATGCTTGTAAACTTAAAGTATCACATTTTTCACAAGCAAGATGTAATTGCAGATCCTGGAATCAAACCCGCTATCTTCAGGTTGGCAAACTGTTGCTCAATCTTTGGAGCTACATATTCCTGCTATACAAAAAATATCAAAACTTTTCTGATGGTATTCTCCTATTATGGGGCAACATCTGGGCAATATTTTTCCAACGAGAAAACACTCTCCATGTGATATCTTACTGATAAAAATTTTTACATCTTGCCAATGTCTACATGTATGTGTGCTGTCAAATGACTGCAGATAATAATACAATGCTGTCTGGGAGAGCACGTCATTTGCCCGAAAAGCTGATTGGCCTAGTGGGTGGGGTTTTACATAGGATTGGATTCAATCCTGAGAGTTATCCTGTTACGGAGCAGGTTAGCCGTTCAGCAGTTCCTTTACAATTACCCAGTTTTGTGATACAGAAAACCCTGGGTTAACCCTGAAGTTACCTCACTAAAGAAAAATCTAGCTTTGTAATACAGACCCCTGGAGGTCCTGGATCCAGAGTGCTGCTGCTTCAATAGAGGAACATTGATTAGCACATGCAGCACAGGTGTACCAACTAGTCCCTCACAGGTGTTGCACACTGAGCAGAACCACCCGCTGCCACTAAAGTTATTATTACCATTCTAATTAGAACCTCTGTGGATGTTTTGTCTTTTGTGCTCTAACAGGGCCTGAATCCATACATCACTTACTCAGTGGTTGGAAGCAGTGACTTCTCCATCATTGGAGGCTTCTTGTTCATGACCACAGATCTCCCTGAGGGCTCCTCAACTCTGGAGGTGAGTAGAACTTCATCCACTGATGGAGCACTGGTCTCAGGATATGATCATCTCAACCTTTCTTATTCCAGATTCTGGCCACAGACACATCCAACGATGAAACTGCTACAGCACAGCTGCTTGTGGAGGTGAAATCAGGTAGGAGCACCTTCACTGGAGCTTCCGCTCATGACTGCAGTTCTCTGATGCTGACATTCCACCAGTCTATTCCTACTCTTAACTCTTTCCATAACTTACTCATTAAAGTTCAGGATCTTAAGTTCTAGTGTTGAAAGTTCAGGATCTTGGGATCCAGCATTTAAAGTTCGGGATCTTGAGTTTCAGCGTATAAAGGTCAGGATCTTGGGTTCAAGTGTTTAAAGTTCAGGATCTTTCATTATAGCATTTAAGGTTGTGGATCTTGGGTTCCAGTATTTAAAGGTCAGGATCATGGGTTTGAGCATTTACATGTGTCTTGGGTTCTAGTGTTTAAAATTCAGGATCTTGGGTTTTAACATTTAAATTTCAGGATCTTGGGTTCTAGCGTTGCTGCTGGGTTAGGTGCTATGTTTTTCTAACCAGGCGCTAGGACTACTTCAGGACACTGTTAACCGCTAGCAGAACATGTGTTCTGAGGCTGTCCACATCATAGCAGGAGACCTAAACCATGAGGATTTAAAAGCAGCACTCTCCAAACTACACCATCATGTTAAATGTGCCACGAGGACAGACGATACACTGGACAGTCTTCTCTAACATTAAGCTGGACTTCAGGGCTCAGGAACTCAAGAACCCAGACCTGGGTCAGTCAGATCATGTGTTCCTACTTAATACCAGCAAACACCTCTCTTAGGAAAAGAGCTCCAATCACATGTAGAACTAAAGCCTGGCCCGAAGATTCATCCCAGCAACTACAGGACTGCTTTGAAACAACAAACTGTGATGGGTTTGAACATGAAGACCTGGAGCAGTACACAGTAGCAGTAACCATAGGCAGCGGAAGGGGTGGGCTTCAGGGGCTTGAGACTTGGAGGTTTTTTGCTTTGCTTTATGGACGTTGTTAGTCCTAAAAAGTCCCTAAGTACCCCTGTAATTATAAACTGCTGTAGCAACTATGACACAGACATTGCAAGAATAACATTTCTCTCCAGCACCATCAAGCACCTCATCACTCAAGAAAAAAGAAACAAAACAATCCTGTCACCCGCCTCCTTGCATTCCTCATCCAATCACATACCTAAATAAGGCCCAGAGTCACCTCATTATTAATCCATCTGCATTGTTTCTATTGATCCACCAATTCACTTGACTGATAAAAGGATGTTCATACCATTGAAAGATGACTCCAGGTTTCCCTGGTTAACAGAAACTATTCACTGGCACTCAAACACAAAGTTATTTTTTCCCTACTCATCGGTGTATAGATACATCTTCGGATGCACTGGGACACATCATCAGTGATGTTGTTTCCTGAGATCATCAGGTGTTTCGGGTCTTTCAACATCAGACACCCTCCCTCAGGCGACCCAGTTGGGGTGATCAATCCACGACTTGTGTCCCAGCAGCGTTAGCCCACTTTTCGGACCTTTTAATCCAGATCCACCTGGAGGCTCTCTCAGCAGCCTCTGTGACGGACCTGATGGCTCTCCTCTTAGTAGCACCTGAGATGCCAAGAGGGCTGTAGGCCTTGCACAGGGAACGTGTAGCGCAGCCCCGACATCCAACCTCTATTGGCTCACAGCGTGCTTTCCAGCCTCTCCTCCGACAGTCTTCGATGAGCTCCTGGTATTTGAGTCGCTTACGCTCATTGGCCTCTTCCATGCGGTCCTCCCAAGGGACTGTCAGCTCCAATAAGAGGACTTGCTTCGAAGAGGCAGATAACAGAACCAGGTCTGGTCTCAATGAAGTTGTTGTTACACATTCTGGGAACTTGAGTTGCCTGAACAAGTCGACTCGCAGTTCCCAGTCTGTTACCGAAGAGAGAAGGCTAGCCGATGTCTCTGAGATAAAGGTTTTTTTTTTGTTTGTTTTTGTTTGACAAACAATTATGTCAACATCCATTCCCTCCTCAGACACATGAACATGGAGATATTATCTAGAAAGCACAAAAGTAAGTCATAATTTCTCGACAGGACATTTTTCTTGTGGGCTATTCATTGTTAGCAGATCCATCAGCAGCTCAACTATGAATGAAGCAAAGTCTGCTCTGATGATATTTATTGTTAAGTTTTAAAATACATCCAGTGATCTGCTGGTATTCTTATTTCTTATTACAAGTTACAATATAATAATGACATTCTGAAATTTTACTGGGAGTTTTGTATTTTAGTGTTTCAGTATTTTCTTCATAAAACAGTGTTTGAATCATTGTCTGACAACTTTAATTTTTAAAATTTAGATGGTAAGGCTATTGATGAAGGAATGAAACTGTATTATTACTGAAATGTGATTTTATGGAACCTCAATTAAGGCTCAACACACTTTCAAACTTAAAATACAAAATGTATACTTGAGTCAGTATTTATTTTGAGGGCTATCAGTTAGATTAGAAAAGACAGTGTTTTAAAATCAAAATCTAGAGCATGTTGAAGTTATGAATTCTTATTTGTGTGAGAATTTAATTGATATTTAATTAGTTGAGTGTCATCATTGCTTGCCACAAAGGCATGTTGTGTTACAACTAAAACTAAATCAGAATAACAATCAAAATAATAGTAATGAAAAAATAAAAATTAAAGTGAAATGCAACTCTAAAGTGACTGCTGGTGATAAATATTAATTACAGTATCTCAGCCATAGAATTGGGTTTAAAAACAAACTGATGTATATCTGGACTAGTTGAATGAGGACCTGTAAATAGGTTTTGAATCAAACATTCCTTGCAGGTAAAAGAAAAAAAGGTTTCTAAGAACTTGCTAAAATGTACCAGAATGCAGGAAATGAATGCAGAAAACTCTGGATGACAAAAGAGGTGCAGGGACTGCTCAGGGAAAGAAATACAGCTTTCAATCAGTTGCAGGGAGCTGTACAGCACTGCCAGGGGGATCAGACGGGCTAAGGCGGCATAATAGAGGAGGACTGAGGACTGCTTCAGGAGCAACGACTCCAGCCAGGTGTGGTGAGGGGTCCAGCACATTACTAACTACAGACACAGCAGCCTGTTAGCTGATGATGGTGGCATCTCAACTTAATGCCTCAAACCAAACCATCATTGACTTCAGAAGGTCAAAAATAGACATTTAGCCCCTTTTCATTGGTGGGATTGTATGCAGAGGGTCTCCAACTTCAAGTTTCTGAGCATGCACATTGAGGACAACTTCACAGGGAACATCAACACCAGAGAAGAAAGTGCAGCAGAAATTCTACTTCCTGAGGGTGCTGAGGAACAACCAGCTCACACAGAGACATCTGCTGTGTTTCTATTGATGCTCCATCCAGAGTATCCTGACATACTGTGGTCCTCCAACTGCACAGCAGCAAATAAGAAGGTGCTCCAGAGGGTTGTCACCACAGCCCAGAAAATCACCAGTGCCCCCCTTCCCTCCATGAAAGAGCTCTACAACTCCTACATGGCGAGGAAGGCCCAGCACATTCTCAAGGTCCCAGCTCACACCGGAAATGCTTTGAACTGTTACCTTCGGGCAGGTGTTTCAGAATATTAAATTCTAGAACAACCAGACTAAAAAAATCCTTCTACCACAGAGAAAGAGTTAGAATAAACAGTGTCTGAAGGAATCACAAATACATACATACATGCATTCTTTTAAATAGGTTCATTAACCATTTTTAAACAAGTGCAATAATTGTTTTATGTATAGATAGTCTTATCCTGTGCAGCTTTCTTGATATATTCTAATGTGCTTGTAATTTTCTTTTTGTAGCACCTAACGTGTACTGCACTTTTTAATGTCATTGTATTTGTACAACCCCAAATAAAGTCATTCATTGTTGTTCTAAAAATGTAGGATCTTGGGTTCTAACGCTTACAACTGGATTCTAGCATTTAGAGCTCAGGATCTTGGTTCAAGCATACTCAGAGCTAGGGCCGTGACCTGGAACTCTGAGGGATCCTGGTTCAGTCCTGGTTAAACTTTGAACCAAGGCTGTGACCTGGAACTCTAAGGGACTCTGGTTCAGTCTGGCCTGGATTTCAGGTTAGTACCAGTCAGATCAGTGCTTTAAGAGGGTTGGTATGCACCAGTACCAGTGCCAGCACTTTTAAATTTCCACCCTCAGCATACTGGGACTTTTTTTTTCCAGTGTACATTGCGTACCGGGACCTTTTCAGGATTTTCCCAGCAGTCAGTACCTTCATCTGACCTCTCCTCAGTTTACAGCTTGTTTTTTTGTTGATAAAAATGTTAGTATTGCCTCTATAGAATTCATAGAAATAATTTGTTTTGAAACAAAACGCTTTCTTTACGACATCATGGCGCACTTCACATTGTGTGTACATGTTCGAGTGGATGTAGGTGTTTCGGATGAGACATAATTTCTGATTGAAAGTGAGATTATATTGCTAAAGTGGCATGAGTTTGCGCAGGCGAGGCCTAATACTGAAAAGAAATATATTTTACAGAAGGAAACAGTAATAAGTTTATTGAAAACAATATTATCTTTTTGAAATCTTAAATCTAAATGGGACTTATCACTTCTTTGTGGTTTTAATGAGCTTTTATTTGATATCTTTATATTTTTCAATGTTATTTTTCATGTACAAGTTAACGCTATGAGGCTTAAAGTTAACAGAAATGGCTCCATGACATTTTGAATTTGGCTGATGTGGATTTGATTTAAAACTGACTTTGTTCTTTTGTTCTTTGTAATTTCTGTACAATGAAGCTATTGATCTATATATCGATAGACAGAAATACATATACCTGTAAATATAACCTATGTTTTCATCCCATATTTGTATGACAGACTGACAGCAGATCATTAGCGGGAGTTCCGGCAATTATTTTTTTCCACTTAAAGCACTGAGTCAGACTCCTGTTCAGAAACATTGCAACTGTTTTCCTTTCAGTTAGTTAGCTGACCTGGAGTTGCTCCCATCTCCAGAAAGGACCAGGACCAGCTCAGAGACTGGTGCTCAAGTTGAGGCTGATGGTGGTGATGAATTGACCTTTGTTTCTACAGTGGTGGTCCCTGGAGGTCACTATGGAACAGTGGATATGGCAGTACTGGGTGCATCATTGGGAGTTCTTCTGCTTATCTGTTTGGTGGTCATCGGAGTGCTGGCTCATCAAATGAGGAGAGGCAAGGACTACTGGAGGAAGATCTACGAGGCCAGCATGTTCAGAAGCTCCGTAAGTTCAAATACTGAAAATAAAAGGGCCACAGAGGCTGAGAGGCTGTTCACTCCTACCCAACTCTATAAATCTCTGTACACCTCTGTAGAGCACTATACAACTCTATAATCCCTTTTAGACCACCTTAGACCCCATTAGACCTTTGTAGGCCTCATTAGATCTCTGTAGACTGCTATACACACCTTTTAACCCTCTACAGGCTTCATTAGACTACTGTGGACCTCTACAGACCTCTGTCAATCTCTTACCTCACCTTCCTCTAAACTACATTTCCCACCATTGCTGGACATGTCTACTTCCTGGAACAGATCTTATTGTTAGTGATGTGTCCTCTGGTATCTCCATCAGGACAAACTGGACCTTCTTGGTTCCAGTCTTGGTAGCATTTACCAAGGACAGTTTACTAACTGACAGTTCTGCCAGAATCCTTCCTGCTGAATTAGAACAAGGACAGTTAACTGAATTAGGAAGGTTTTTGGTTTAAACTGATGAAGCTGTGGCTCCTATTAGTCACCAGCTGAACTTTCAGGTTCAACAAGTGTCCTGTTGTCCCTCTACAGATAGGTAAAGGCTCGGGTGGTCCCAAGGAGGGAATCCAGTACACCAATGAGGCCTTCGAGAGAGAGGATGATGGAGGAAGTGTGGGCTCTGGTGGTAATTATGAGGGCTTAGAATGGGACAGCCCGTCCAAAAAGGCCATTCAGATATCTTCTGGACCGCTGTACAACACCCAGCTGCCTGATGATGCCAGCGACACCAGCTCGAATTCAGCTGACAAGGAGGTGAAACCCATCTTGACTAAGGAGAGACGCACCGAAGACGGTTACAAATCCGTCTGGTTCAAGGAGGATATCGACCCCAATGCCAAGGAGGAGGTGGTCATCATCCCTGACAGCAGAGATGAGGACAGCGAAGGTGAGGAGCCCTCAACTAGTGGCAGAGAGGACGAAGACAACAACCTGAAAACCAAAGTCTTCTTTACTGAAACTGATCTGGACAGTGGACTCGGGGTGAAGATAGAAGATCAAGCAGAAGACTCAGAGAGTGACCAAGACCTGAACGTTGATCTCTGAAAGATGAGGACTGAACAACAACCAAAGAACCAAAGATGAGGGCTAACCAGAAACCAAAGAACCAAAAATCAGGACAGAGCAGAAACCAAAGAACAAAGATCAGGACAGACCAGAAACCAAAGAACCAAAGATCAGAGCAGACCAGAAACCAAAGAACCAAAGATTAGGACAGACCAACAACCAAAGAACCAAAGATCTGGACAGACCAGAAACCAAAGAACCAAAGACATTAAAGCTCCTTGTTTATTTTATGCTCAGTTAAAGCATAGATGTCTCACAGCGTTCTCCAGAGTTGTTGCCACTAAGAATGTGCACAAGGGTCTCATAGGCAAGTCGTCCCTCCAGAGGGATGTTCCTGGTAGCAGAGACATCATAATGATGAGAACCTGGACTCCCACTAACGGAAACCAAACCCTGTCATTGATCTGTGGTGGGAACCAAAGACAGTGAACCATGATGTTGCCTGATCAGCATTTGTTCCTAAATCTGTCACATCAGAATGTAGATGTTCATATTCTTCCTGTATATATGATGAAAGTAATTGAAGACATTTTAGTTTCATATCCTCCTTGTGAGTTTCTAGTGATCATGTTTGACTCCAAACTTGATTTATATACTCTTTATTTGTCATTGATCAGCTTTTTCCTGGTGAGTTTCCAGTCATCATGTATGACTCTCATTTTTTTTTTATTTTGTTTATTCGTTAATGATCAGCTGGTTGTTCCTCCAAATAAATCCACATGTTCAATAAAACCAGATGCATCATGTCTCTGATAATCCAGATAATAAACATTTATGAATGAACTCTGGACCTCCAATGCCCAGAGGTGGTTGTTTGTTGCCACAGTGACTGCTAACTAAACACAAACACTGAACCAATAAAACAATCACACCATTAACACAAACCAATAAACCACAGCATTCCCTGTTTAGTAACGTAGGATCAGACTCTCCTGGTTACCTACTAGAACTGATAACTCTCCTGCGAACATACTAGACCTGATGACTCTCCTGACGCCTACTAGATCTGATGACCCTCGTGGTTTTGTACTAGACCTGGTGACTGTCCTGGTTACCTATGAGACCTGATGACCCTCATGCTTACTACAAGACGTGGTGATGTTCCTGATTTATGGTGATGTTCCTGGTTACCTACTAGACCTTATGACTCTTTTGCTAACATTCTAGAACTGATGACCCTCATGGTTACCGGGTAGACATGAAAACTATCCTGGTTACCTAATAGACTTTATGACCCTCCTGGTTACCTACTAGACCTAGTGATGTTCCTGATGACTCGACTGCTAACCTACTAGAACTGATGACTCTCCTGGTTACGTATGAGAGCTTATGACCCTAGTGGTTACCTACTTGACCTGAGGACCCTCCTGGTTACCTACTAGACCTGATGACCGTCCAGGGCACCTAGTACAGTGGTTCTCAACCTTTTTTCAGTGATGTACCCCCTGTGAAATATTTTTCAGCCAAGTACCCCCTAACCAGCGCAAAACATTTTTGGTTGTAAAAAAAAAAGACCTAAAATAGAGTACTGTGTCATCAGTGACTGATTTATTAAACTTTGGAACTGAAAAGCATGTACAAAATTCAAAAATTTGAAAAAAGTAACTATTTTGAACATTTTAAATGTTAATAATACATAACTAAATGTATTGCAAATATTTATCATCACTAAAATGTAGTGATTCAAACTAATTTAGTGAAAACAGTGACCATATAACCATTTAAAATCATAAGATTAACCATTTAAAACTCCATTTGCTGTTCATTTGTTGTGGTCTCTCTTGAACTATTTGGAAATAAAAAAGATATAAATAAAGATTTGTGCACATAAAAATAATTATCAACATAAAGTGTCCTCTTTTGAGATCATAGTAAAGATCTGTTCTCAAAAATAAATTATTAACTTAATTTTAAATAAAAGCTGTAATTGCTAAAAACAAATATAAATCTTAAAATATCTTTTTAAGAATCAAACACCACTTGTCCCTTCGTGTTTTCAAAAGAATTGCTGCTACGCTTCAACCACCACTTCATCGTTGATCCAAGTGATTGACTGGATGCTACTTTTTAAATATATGTATGTTTTAAAATCTCACGAACCCCTTGGAGTTCCTTCACGCACCCCCAGGGGCACACGTACCCCTTATTTGAGAACCAGTGCTCTAACTCAACACATCCAATGTTACATTCAATGGGAAGTGCTGATTGCGATCAATGAGTGGAAACACTGTGCTGACAGCAGGTATTTAACAAGGTTAGCAGAGTTAACAAAGTTCAGAAACTCTGCAAGCAAGTTCTCATCGTAGCCTTAGTTTGGGAATGACAACGATGGACTTAACACCTGCTCAGATGGATGTGTGACAGGATGAAGCATAGTTTTGGCGGTTTTTGAAACTACAACTCTGGAACAGTTGAATGTACTTTAACATGTTAATGTGCTATCGTAGATATCGCATTTATGAACTGGCCGGGTAAATATTAGTTTTGTAGGATAATATTTTATCGTTACCCTGGGCACATAGTCCTCGTGCTCACTGACGTGGAAGAAATTTCTGTACAAAGGTTGCCAAAGAAGTTAATTAAAAGTGTGACTTATGGACGTGGAGCTTGTATTCAACAATGTTGGTGCGTGCTACAGTTTGTCAGACTGCAGGTACTGTAAAACATGATCTATTTTCATTGATCTTATAATGTTGAGGTTTGCACTCAAAATTTTGTTGCACATTACAATGACACTACAATGATTCTGATTTTGATTGTCTTTACACTCAGGTGCTGAAGTATTAATTTGCATAAAAGCAAAACAACGCAATTTTTTTAATAGTTCTTTCCTTTATATTAAGTTTCATTCAAAGTTCATGTAGCCTATTCATGCACATAATAACAACAACCAAAAGAAGGAGTTTAGACTGAAGCATATTGTTTGTCTTGGATTGTTCGCTTACAGCCCAGAATCAGCTCATATAAACAAACTAGAGTAGAAAATTATAAATACAACTACAGTGTATAATGATGATGATGATGATAATAATAACAATGGTGCATTTCTTTCAGTCCTTCATCTTGATCACATACTTGCAAAGTAGTCTTTAGTTATTTTGCATTTAAATATTTTTTAATCTAGAAAAAGAACAAATTAACTTGAATCTATCGTCAGTTTTGTTCCATGGTTTCTCTCTTAAGACAGAAAGCATCTGTGTGTAACATTTGTCCTAAATTTACATGTTTCAAACACATGCAGACCTCTTAATTTATAATGTCCATATAATGTCCATTTGTCATAATTCTCATCTCTCTTTTTTAAGTTTATTTATTGGATATGTATATATTTTATATGAATTTCCCCAAATTTCAACACAGTATGACATATAAGGCTGAACACATGACATTTCTGATTCAGTAAATCTTTTACTTTGGAAATCACAGTAAGTGATTTTTTTTTTTAATTTATTCTATCTGTAGCTCTCAACATAGTTTATGATCCATTATCGTTCCCAAAAACTTGGTTTCAAAGCTCTTTCAGTGTTAGGAGAGTCAGCGGTGCATACCTGCTGTAGTGAGAGAAAAGGAGAGCCTGTCCACAACACAAAGCCTTGCTTGTACTGGTCCCACGGGGGCAAAAATACAAATTCTAGAACAAGCCCCTGATTTTTCAGGTTTTTAGTAACCCGCTGTTGCATGCGATGGCTGCATGTAGGGGGCGGAGCGAGAAGAAAAGGCGTATTGTTGATGTGACACAGGTGTCAAAGTACTAAAGATTGCTTTTAAAAGTTTAAGGCATGCAAAACCACTCACAACCTTTACTTTAGCGCTATAAAGTGTGGCCAGATACAGTTCTTTGTCCTTTAAGACAATCCTTGACATGTTGAGATCTTCATTTTAATCCATGTGTGGCCAAATGAAAAACTTACTTTGTACTTGTGTATGATGACAAACTCAGGATATTCTAAGTGCTGGAAGTATGGGAAGGAAATGGGAAGGCGACAGATGGGGTACGTTTATGATAACAGAAGGTCATGTAGGGTCACATTTGTTGGAAACCTTTGCTGTTGTGAGCCACCATTTCATGGTTTTCAAGCAAAAGAAAAACAAAACATAACATGAAGCCATGTATCTATGACATTTATTTCATGCCAACTTTATTCATATAGTGTCACTTCATCTGCCTCTCTTCTTACCCTGATGCGCCCATCACTCTGGAACAAGGTAAATCTGGACTCACAAGACCACATGTCCTTCTTTGATTGCTCCCTAGCAAATTGAAGCAAATTAAATTTTTTATGATTAGCCTCACTGATAAGTGTTTTGTTTTTTTTTTGCTTGAGTACCTTTTGCATTTTCTTTGCCTAATGTATGCTAATAATGCATGCTAAATAATATGACCTTTCTGAACAGATCAACATCATTTCCACGACCACAGGATGTGTTTTCAGACATGCTTGTTTAAGAAATGAGAAACTCCTCACTGTATCAGTTTGGGTTAAATAACCTGCTGGCAGCTACTTATTTGCTTAGTTAAATCCAGGTGGTGACTTTATTTTATTTATTTACTTTTTTTGAAAGGGCAGTTTATCAGTAATAATATTCCACTAGTTAGAAAAAAAAGAGTTATATCTTATGTTAAGACTGATAAATTATGATTTAAAATACACTACAGAGACGACTATAGAGAGGTGGAGGAAGGTGGAACAGTAGGTTAGCATGTTAGTTTATTATCAAGACATACAAGGATAAAGGAGCACATAGCTAAATTAACCAAGTGTAGGCGTGCGTGATGATAAGCTCAGGATATTCTAAGTGTTAAAAGTAGAAATGGGAAGACAACAGGTGGCGTACGTTTTGATAACAGAAGGTCTTTTAGGGTCACATTCGTTGGAAACTTTCTGCTGTTGTGAGCCACTCTTTCATGGTTTTAAAGTGATAACACACACATACATACATATACACACACACACACACAAACACACCTATATGTGTGTGTGTGTGTGTGTGTGTGTGTGTATGTATATACCATGCCGACACGTATCAATGACATTTATTCAATTTCAGCTTTATTTATATATCTATTACAATACAAACTGTCTCTAGGCGCTTTCTAGAGGCACAGAGCATGACCCCTGAGCAAAAGTTAAAGGTAAGAAACAGGGGCGAGGAATCCTGGCGCAGAATGCGACTATTTAAGGGAGATCATCCAGCCACAGACTAGCAGGGT
>JBAMYA010043538.1:0-13278 GCA_037176975.1 Arrhamphus sclerolepis | reverse complement strand
TACGACAAGTCATCTCTAGGCGCTTGAGAAACCCAGAGCTTGACCCCCGAGCACATGGCAACGCCATCAGTGGCAATGTGTGGCTATGTATGTAAATAATGTATGTTAGATAACTTCATTTTATAGTTTGCAAGGTTATCCAAATGCTAACATTGTGACAAATCCCCTAAAACGAGTCATACACTTTGATTGACAGCTGGGAGGCGATGCAGACGCACTCAGGGTTTGGCAGCTAAAATACTGATAGATATAGAAACTTTTTGGGGGAGGGTGTCTCAAGTTTTGGTGTATCGCTTTAATCGTACTCCAGGTATTCAAACTAACTAAATTAGGCTCTCTAATTAGCCTCGCATACTTTTTTCTGGCAGCTGCATACATTAACTTCACTTTTTTAGATCTGGTATCATCATTAGAACTTGAAAAAAGTTTCTGTGCACAGGGGAGAGCGTAAGACAAACCATGAAGATAAAATGGTTAAAAGCATTTTAAAAACAGCATCACTCAGAGTAACAAACGCTGTAGTACATTGACAAACAAGAAATGAAAAAGAAAGTAAAAGCCTACGTTTGCATAACTTTGAAATACTGGTAAAGTTTCAGAGTTTATCCACTTTGCCAGTTCACAAGTCATATTGGACACAGTGATGCTGGAGGAATGTCAGTAATTCTTTGGGGGTTCACAGCTGTTGTGGTCATATTTTGTCCCAGAAGCAATAAAGCCCATATAACAATAAACTAAACAACGAGTGAACTGTGTTGAACATAAATTTTAATGTGCACGGTCTGCCTTGCATTAAACACCTACTCTGTAGTCAAGATTTTAATAATGGGCAGAAACTTATGAATAGTATAATTTCCTTCAGGCAAAAGGTGTTTTCACGTGCTTTGTTTCCAGTGGGAACTAAACGTTCTGTCGTAAATGACAGTCTGCCAACAGATAAATTCAAATATTACAAGCTAAATGTAGAACAAGACCACACTTATTTCCATACAGAAAAATGCCAAAGGACATGCAGTTCTTCTTTCTTTCCTTTTGCCTCATGTCCTCTGAATGGATCTCCCCACACACACTGGTTTCAATGGTCCATATTATCCAGCGACAGCAGAGATAAACTATACAGGAAAATGTCATTTCTTCACCTGATAGTTGAAGATAAACCAAGATTCAAATAAAATGTCACCAAACTGATGACAGCCCAAGTCAATTAAACACCAGTATTCCTCTACCTGTGATAAATCAACACAGCGATGGTCTGTCTCAACATATTTCCAATAAAGTTGTTCAGCTGACTGTTTGTCACCTGCTGTTTATAGCATAAACCTACTCTTCAGGGAGCAGAACAATATCAGGATTAAAAGTGAGTTGCAAATAAAAAATAAACCTTTGTTTAGACAGGCAGCGTAGTCAGCTCAGTCCGTGGGGTGATGTCAGCTCCAGTCTTCTGTACATCATCCATTTCCCTTCTACTCATTCTTTTGGGAAATCTGATACAGAGTGCTTCATTTAAGCTGCTTCAGTCTTCCTACCTTTGCTGCCACCTCTGCCAGCTGCTGAGCAACCAGCAGCAGACCGATGAACTCAGACCGCATCACTGTTTGTTACTGTGTTGCTCTCTCTGCCTCTGGCGCTCTGTTTGCTCATGGGAGGGCGGGAATGTATGGAGTTAGTGGTACTCACAAATGCTAATGTTATTTCTTTTTTTTTCAGTGCACGTTTATAAAAATCAGTCCATGGTATTCTTGTAGTATTCTCCATGGTATTCTCGCTAAGAAAAAAATAAATAAATAAACATAAACATAAAATAATTCATTAAAAAAAATACATTTGTGAGTTGAGGCACAGTCTCAAAATTCACACACAATCCACAGTCCACACACACAAGTCCATAAATCAGAAGTAATTTGTAAATCAAGTTACATTTGTGTGCATCAGAAATACACGTGTAAATCTTTTCCTGCACATTTGTGAATCGTCTTGTGCATTTGTGTTGCCATGTGCTCAGGGGTCATGCTCTGTTTTTCTAAAGCGCCTAGAGATGACTTGTCATAAATATGTATATAAAGTGAATTGAATTCATAGGAATGTCGCAGAACAGAAGCATCTGTCAAATATGAACTTCTCTGGATGTCTACAGCAGCTGCAGATGAGCTTAATTATGTTTTTGCCAAAAGCAGCCCTTGCTGAAATAAAACTTGACCTCACAGTTTCTGTTTCCTGTTTCCAAATTGGTCATAGAGGACTGCTAATTTGTTTTTTTGTTTATTTGTTTGTTTGTTTGTCTTTCAAAACTTGAGCAGTTCACACTTCAGGTAAGAAGTGTGGAGCATTTCTTCAAATTGCAAGATCCAGGTCGTGTTGAAGGGTCCGAGGTTTTAACAGCAGCTAACAGAGCTTTACGAATGCAGCCAGCTAAAGGAGTGTCAGTCATTTCAGACACACCTGCATCTGCAGCAGAAGGAGAAGACCACTGGGACAGCTGCAAATAAACCCTGGTCAGCTCAAGCAGGCTTGAATAGTGTTTGTCAAGATGAACAAATTCACCAACCTGAGGAACAACAGTTGAAAAACAGAAGAAAAGCAGAAGCTGTGACTTGATTTCTGGGTTTTCTGGGTCTGTTTCTGCTTGATCAAAAATAAAATACTAATAATTATAATATACTAGGGCATCCCTGGTCTTGGTGTTTTAACAAAATTCAAATCGCCATCAATGTGAGCTCTTCAAGTAGAAGTCAGTATTTAGTGCATGTGTCTAACTCAGGACCGCCACTTCTATTTTATCTGACCAGGAGCGTGTAAAGACGATCAGAAACTTACAAACGAGAACATTTCTGAGATTTCAACGTGACTGCCCGTTGACATCAGAAAGTAGAATAACTGAGGTGGAGAGCAGCTGCTTTATGTCAGAAAGTCACGTCGGCAAAAGTTTTCGCAACAAAAAGCTGCAGACTCACTTTTTTTTGTAAAATTTACATTCTGTAAAAAAAATTTGTGATTTTAAGGCAAAAATTTATAATCATGCAAAATTTGCATAGTTTTTTTTGTTTGTTTGTTTTTTCAAATTCGTGATTTTTACTTGAAAAAAAATCTTTTATAATAAAGGTTGTGATTTTGAAATTTGGTAATACTGTCAAATTCACCATTCCACAACAAAAGCTACTTTTTTAATGAAAAAAATTTTTTTTTATATTATATTATTATATTAAATTATTATATATTTTTTTATATTATTTTTTATATTAATTTGAAGAGAAAAGTTGCAAATTTTATTGTAACTGACAGGAACAAGGGGGAAATCTGACAACAGAGCAGGCTGAGAAAATAAAGACTACCCTTCCCTTTAACGGTAACCATGGTGATGAGGTGGCACGGGATGAAATTGAGTTTGACAGCCCTGATTTAATGTGACTTTCCTTAAAACCAGACACAGATATAACTTTTTTTTTAAAGAGACTGTTCCTCACAAATGTTTGTAATCATACTTATGTGGATTCCATTTTATTTAGGTTTAAGGGATCCAGGTTTGTGGATTTTCTGTTTGTATTTCAAAGAGAATGGAAAATAAATAAGATTATCAATAAAACTCGGACTTTGGGTACCTAAAGCTTTTGTGCATTGACACTCACGCCACTGTGATGGATTTGAAATAAAAACAAATTGCGATCAGACTTCATTTAAGAAAATTCACAAAAATCAGCTGTTTGGTGCTACCAATATGAAGTCCTACGAAGGCTGGGAGTTTCAAATGATGCTCGGTTAGTACTTTTTGTCCCAAAGTATGCTAAGAAAATATCTCCCCAGTAGCTGAACCGTTGATGCAGAGTAGGATGGATCCATGCTGATGTAATTCTGACCCTGCCATTTGAATGTCGTAGTTGAAATCAAGACAGCGTTTTATTTGAGTCACTGTTGCTTTTCTATCATCTCCAACCAGTCTGCCCATTCTCCTCTCACATCAACAAAGTGACTTCATCCACACAGCTGCTGCTAATTGGATATATTCTGCCTTTGGGACCATTCTCTGTAAACCCTAGAGATGGTTGTGGTGCTAATCCCAGTAGATCAGCAGTTTTTCGGACCACAACAACAAAACGTTCAGAGTCACTTAGATCCACTCTCTTCTCCATTCTGATGTTCGTTTAAACTTCAGTAAGTCGTCTGCTTGCACTGAGTTTGTGCCGTGTGATCGGCTGATTAGCTATTTAAGTCAATAAGTGATTGAACAGATGGACCTGACGAAGTGGCCAGTGAGTATATAAAAGAGATTTATGTTTTAGACCTAAATTCAGTTTCATTTAAATCCTATTTTAGTTTAAATTAATGGATCATTCTCAGAGAAATAAAATTTAATTGAATTATATACACAACCGAACAGAGACTCAGTCCTCCTGCTGCGGTTGCGAGTTCAACTCCCAGCTCACGACCCCGTTCTCTCTCTCTGCCCCACCTTCCTGACTGCAAATAAAGGCCACTAAAGCTGGAAAAAAAAAAAAAGTACATGCACCATGATGTATTACATGGTGTCATCTACTCCATTGTTGCGAGAAAACCACCTCAGCTGATTTGAAGTAAAAAATGAAAAAACAACTCTCCTTTGTGGAGTCCTCAGCAGATAATAAAATTAGTTTCATTACCGTGCAATAAAATTCTCTTTGTGTTGTTCCCCACAGGTAAGTGGGAATGAGAGACTGTGGGGCGACGAGGGAGACTCCACTCTTCCCTCTCCGAGTCTTTCAGACAGCGGAGCTGAGCCCATCTGCCTCGCCCTGCTGCTGGTCCCGGGCTGTCTGCTGCTGGTGCTGCTCTCCCACCCATGAGAGGCCTCGGCCTACATGGACAAAGCTCCAGATCCAGGGGTTTGTGGAGGGGTGGGGTGTTAAAAGGTTGGGGTTCAAGACAGAAACAGCCATTTCTATGTGTCAGTGATGGTGGCGGGAAGGCTCGCCACTGTCCTCCCCCACTCCTCTCTCCGTCTCCGACACAAAAATCACTCTTAATTTCTTTTGTGAATCATGAACAGATGTGTTGTGAAGCCCACACCCTTGAGAGGACCACTACCATACTGGGGAGGGGAGGGGGGGGAGAAAGAGACAGAAAACGCGCATCATTCCTGCTTCACGCCTGGCCAGTCACGAACTTTTCCACCCAGCACACACACACACACACACACACACACAGACACACACACACATGGACTACTCTCATCTGAAAACATATGATGAAGCAACAGCGAGAACAGAACGTGTACAGGAGACACGCTGAAGATGCAGTGCAGACAAATTCTAAAAATATATATATATAAAACATCTTTTTTTCTTGAACATTCCTTGATGTATAAGAAAAAAATTAAATGTTAAGACTTTTCTCTCAGATGAAGTGTTACATGAGATCTTTGGTGGAATGTGTATGTTTGTCCACATGCTTCACTCTGCCCCATTTAGCTTCGCTCTTTATTTTCAAGCCACATTTTATATTTTCAATAAATGTTACCTGAAATGTTAGATGGAAGCACATGTTATAACTGAATCAAAAAAACAAACAAACAAACAAAAAAAAAACGTGAAATTCTTGGATTGTTTTGCCATGTGTTTTAAGTTGAAGGTGTGAAGAGTTCATTTCCATATAAAAAAATATTTTAGGAAAAAAAGAATCTGTAGAAATTTAACATTTTAACATCATGAAAAGGATCTGTAAAAGGATCCAGAACACAGAACTTATCCTTTTACTTTTCAAACGCATTGAACTTGTTGGTATGAGAAGATTTCACTTGTAAATTTTCAGTACCTCACTCACACGTCATTAAGCTTTAATGTGAGGTCCTGCTCAAAGACTTTTTGGGTCAATTCCTCTTCGGAAGTGTGAAACAATCATGTGATTTTTGGTGACTCAGCAAGGGATCGAAAGTTTATATTTTTTAAATGTATGTGAACTCTGTCACAAAATTTATCGGTACCTTTGAATGAGTTTGTGAGCAGTCGCACGTTGTCGTCGTGTGAGAGCTGGTGGGATGGAGACAGCTTGGATGCAGGAGCAGATGTCCTTCATGAAAGAGAAAGTAGTGACCCACGCCGCCCGCCACCCACTGGGATTCTTCACTCAGCGTGAGACACTGAAGGACGTGTTGATTGAACTTATTTCGGTGTAAAAAGCACTGAAGGGGTTTGGGTTTTGCGGTTTTTCAAAAAACTGCTACTGAATTGAGTTTGTTTCACTGCGTAGTTCAAAGATGCAACACATGCTGACTCTGACATGAAGAAAACTGGATGTACTTGATGAGCAAACACCACCTGATACAGTCAGAACAGGTCTTCAAGTTCTACACGGAGAACTTTCCCAACTGAAGCCCACATCATGCTAAACCTCCGAATGTGTTTGAACAACAACCTAAATAACTTAAACTGACGTCCTGAAGGGCCAGTTCAGTCACCATAAACCAGTGGTTCTCAACTGGTCTGGCTCCGGGGAGCCACCATCATTTCTTAATGACAACCCACAACCCAAAAAATATTCAACTTCTCAGATATATTATATGAAAAAATGGTTCAGTTTTGAACCTGAGATAGTAAGAGAATATCACAGTACGCCAACACGCACACAAAAATAAGCTCAAATAAATAAAAAAAATATAAATCAAAACTCCCAGCAGGTGGTGATGCTAGAGAGGAAAATATTACCATTAGTTGCATTTTAATTAGAACCAACGGCGCAAGTATCAATGTAACTGTGGCTGTGGTTACCTGGTTACCTGGTAACTCGACAGAACGTTCATGTACAAACATGAAATTAAAACAGTCCAACTTCTGTTTTAAAAAAAGATTTAAGATTATTTATCTACTTTTGGGTCATGACCCATCAGTTGAGAATCACTGATGTTAACAAATATTCTCACTTAGTTTTTTCTGGTACCAAGTCATGATCATTTTTGTTTTATATGTTTTATGTGATAATGCACCATGCGCTATATATACAGTTTATATAAACCCCTTGGCATTCACTGGTTTTCTGCATTGATTTGTTATAAAATGCCATTTGATCTTTATTTAAGTTTGATCTAACACAACTGTGAAACATTCACAGTGCTGATGAAAAAAGCAAACGAACCCTTGTTTGGCAGCAGTGGCTTCAACTAGGACTTGTAGTATCTCTGGAATCCACCGGCACAACAGCGAGGAGGAGCTTTCCCCCATTCCTCTTGACAGGTGAAGACATCGGTGGGATGTCTTGTATGAACAGCTTTCCTGAGGTCATCCTACAGCAGCTCCATGAGCTCAAACCATTCTGTGCTGGATTTAATTTGATGCTTGGGGGTCGTTGTTCTGCTGCATCACGTAGTAGCTTCCTCCATAGTGTTCTCTGCCTGTTCAGTGGCTTATTTTCTGGTAGACTCATGAGCAGAGATGTTTGCAAGATGTCTTCAAGCCTTTAGCTATTACTTGGAGGTTCCTCTTTATCATATTGAAGACTATCTGTTGTGCCTTTGGCGCTATCTTGGCTAGCTTCCCACCTTAAGGAGGAGTAGCCACTTTACCTGTAATTGTCTCAGTTACTAGACCAGAGGTGTACAAATCCAGTCCTGGAGGGCCATCACCCTGCATGTCCAACACATTCTCACTCCAAACTCATCATATATTGACGCTTCGGCCTTGCGTGTCACATGTTTGATGCATCGGGTACCCGTTTTTTGTCATTTGTTTGCCGCGCACATCCAGCGTCGCATGTTGACGCATTAGGCATCCCCCCCACCAAAATTTTCCTACTGCCGAACCCTCATTGTATTTTCAACCCCAACCCAGCAAAACTCGCCCCCGCGTCAATTAACGACGAGAAAGGGGTACCCTCCCATCAACCTGTGACGCACAGGGGCATTGTCCAAGCATCAATATGTGACGCTAAGGGAGTGAAAATGTGTTGGCATGTCTAAGCCCAGTTCACACTGTAAGTTTTTGGCCTTCTCAGATAAAGGATGCACAATCGTGATAAAAAAATAATAATAAAAATCAGCCATCGTAGATCTGGTAGATGGTGGTGGCAGATCTGACAATGAGACAGCAGCAAATATGAAAGAACCATCAACCACAACCAAAGACGACTGCGACAGATGTCAACAGTTTCAGAAATTTGGAGGAATCGTCTCAGTGTGACGGCCTGTCGCTGCCTCTACAACCTCAGTCAGCTAAGCAGCCAATAGGAACACACCATGAAATGATGTAAACATCAGCGTGTCAACACAGCACAGTAGCCTAGCAACAACAGCACCATATACAACGGAGAAACAGGAAGAAAAATGTGCTACTGTAATAAAGATTAAATACACTACTTTTTCTTTATTTCATTAGCACATTAGCAGCAACCTGCTAATGATGCAATGATGTTGCATTTATTGCCTGAAATACACTTTACTTCTGTTGTAGCCATGATTCAACTCATGTTGACAGCGTAACATGATTATCTACAGATTTAACGTCATGCAGTGTAACTTGCCTTAATCTTATAGGACTGTAAAACTCAAACAGTGTGTCTAACTGTGAGCTGATGGCTGCCCAAACAACTTTTTCCTGCAGGACTGTGAATGTTTAATGGGTTTATTCAGTAAAGGCAAAATAAACTGTAATTGTGTTTTATCGGCTTCGGCATATTGTGTTTTCCTATTATTGTAACTTGATTGCGATCAAACTAATATTGTGTATAATTAAGTCAATTATTTTTATTAACTATATAATTCCAAGGGGTTCTTACCACTGTATCTGCAGCTATCCAAATACAAGGCACTGTTGCTGTAAACGTCAGTGCCAAAGCTTCAAGCCAGATGTACATGTGTGCATTATTAATCCATTTTCTTACTTGCAGTACCAGCAGCAACAGCCTTTGATTGAATGCTTGGAAACCTGACAGTTCCCAGTCCAATTTGAATGTTTCTGTTAGTTCTATAGTGTCGTGCTGTTAACTCTCGAGAAGAATATCTCTGTAAACTGCTTCTTTATGTTTGCCAGCATGTCAGTAACTTCTCTATTGTTCTGTGCAGGATAAAGCTTAGTGGGTTCATCAGAAAACAGACATGTGCTCCAAGTCAGATGAAAAAGGAAAAGCAGAGTTTGTTAGTACAAGTATCTTTTTAACATTACATGTACATATTTGAGCTTTTGTTTATATCGACCTCCACTTAATAAATGATGCACTCTAAGTTGTAACTAGCATATCTGGTGAGCATTTGCTGATAAAACATTATTTATAAAGTGATGTAATACAACCCCAATTTCAAAAAAAGCTGAGAATTCAATGACCTGCAACTCTCATAAACAGATATTTGATTCACAATAGAGAATATAAATAATCAAATATTAAAACTTGATATTCCTACTTTCCAAAAAAGTTATTTGAATTTAATGTTAGCAACACATATCTGAAGGGGAAAAAGTCAGCATAGGGTGTCATCCCATTTTCTTTAAAAATGGTCCATATACTTGTGGGAGCTAAGATCAATTTTAGGGAGGAATCGTGTCCCATTCTTGTCTGAAGAGATTCATGCTACTCAAAAGTTTTGGCTCTTCGTTGTCATATTTTTTTCAGTTGGTGAAAAGTCTGGACTGCAAGTAGGCCAGTCCAGCACACCGAAGCTTCCACACTGAATCCAGTGGTTTTGTAATAGATGCAAAATGTGTTTAAGCTTTGTCTTGCTGAATGATGCAAGGTCTTCACTTAAAAGAGACCCCAAGGTTATGAGCATCCAGTATTGATTATAGGCCTTTCTCTCTTGCAGACCGGATCCCCCAGATGCTTTGATGATATGATGTACAGTAGATGATGAGATATTTAAGCTGAGAAACATTATTGTGAAATTATTTCACAATTAGATGCAAAATAGATGCAGTTTATTGCAGATTTAAGGTGCTTTCACACCTATACCATTTGGTCCGCTTAAAGCGACTGGAGTCCGGAACATCTGCAAGTGCGGTTCATTTGTGCTGATGTGAAAGCAGACCAGTTTAATTTGGTGCAGACTAAAGAACCGTACCGAGACCACCTTCTGGAGGTGGTCTCAGTACGGTTCCATGTGGACTCCAGTTCAGTTCGCTGCTGGTGAGAACACTGCCTGCCTCAATTCAGACCTACTCTGGCATGTATGTAGCTTTTTGGTCAACCGAAGCTTCCGTAGCAGCCGTGTGGTGTGTTTTTGGAAGCATAAAATTTCTCTGCACGAGTTTGTTCTAGAGCTGACGATGGTGATGGTGTTCTGCAACACGTCTTCTCCGCTCCAAAAACAACCACAGAGTGTTCTTGTGCCGAATGTGAGTTTCATAATAGAACAACAGCAGTATTTATGCTGCACAAAGCAATGATCATAATATCCAGCCGCAAACACTAGCAGCAGAGCACAGTTCATCTTTAAGAAGTAAACAAAAGGCATAATGTTTTTTGGAGGTTTTTTTTCGGGATTTTTCCCTCTTCACATGCTGCGCCAATCAGCTTTCATCTACATCACCCAAAAACACGGTATTTTGTGAACAGCGCCGCCACATGAGTGGCATCGACAGTGGTTGGTTCATTTGCAAAAACACTTGTGTGAATGTGAACTGAACTAGTTGAGAACTGCAACATTGTAACAAATTTTGGGCCCAAGTGAACAACTGTACTGGACCAACTGGTGTGAAAGCACCCTTAGTCTTCCCAGAAAAAAATCGGGGTTTTTGGAGTTAGTAAAGCATGTTAAATTAAAATGTGAAAGAGAGCTGGTGACGGACATGCTCACTATCATTTGTGCACAAGACAACACCTGTTGCAATATTTAATTGCATACATATACAACCATTAAAAGGGTTTTGCCAGATTTTATCACTTACCATTAATAAACAGTTGTGACAGTTGTGAAAAAAAAATGGAGATCCAGCCTGAACTAGCCAAGAACATGGTGCTGGCTGAAAGAGGACAAAACTATGAGAACAGAGAAAATTTGAATGATGACAAAATAATGACAGCCACGCCGCTTCCATGAGGGAACTTTGTAAAAGCTTTAAACATGTTTGTATGGTCTGGCAGATGCTTCACTGCACTGTACAATAATGAAAAACATTGTGTTGAAAGCAGGAAGACAAATGTCCAAGATAGAACCAACTGTTTTCTATTGGCTGGATCATGATTGCCAAGCACCTGTGATACTTACCTGCCATGTGGATAACATCATACAGGGCAGCACCACCAGTTTTCTTATGCGGTCATTGACATTGCAACTGCTGACAGAAAAATACAAATTCACCAAGAAAACTACATTCACAACATGCAGCCCATACACATGGGTCCTTTTGGCGCTGTGGACCAAACATATCCACTCAGTGAAGAGGAAAGAGACCATGTTAGATCCAAGATAGGCTGAATTATCTGGTTTGCAAGACAAAGCAGGCGCGATGTCATCTTTGATGTTAGAAACCTGGCATCTAAAATCAAGAATGCAACTGTGCAGAGAATTCATTTAAAAAAATAGGACTGTCTGCAAATTGAAATCTAAAAGGGTTACTCTGAACTTTTGCCATTTAGGCCGAGACAGTGTTCTTAAGATGATTTCATTTAGTGATGCCTCATTTGGAAATCTGTCAGATGGTGGTACTCAAAGATGACATTTGATTATTCTAATGGGGGAGAATGGAAAATTCTCACTCCTGATTTAACTGTCAAAGAAAGTCAGGAGGCTATCTGTGTGAGATGGAGTTGGCAATGCTGTTGTTCTTGCCACATTATTCTCCTGAACTAATGTTTGATGCTGAACATGCTTCTCTAATTATCTGTGCACTCACTGATGCACTAAAGTTTACAGAGTCGGTCTCTGAGAAAGGACTCCACCTAGAAAAGAGTGGAATCAAAGAACTTCTCCAAACACGACAAGTTGAAAGAAAGACCCTGAGAAAAACTTGCTGACCCTAACCCTGACTGAAAAGGGGGTGCTATTGTTTCAGTTCCTTAAAGCAATGAATGAGGGACATAGGAAACTGTACAAAAGTAGAATCTGTTTTTTAAGACCTTTGAGTTTAAATATGTATTGAGTTTGATTCATTACTGATTTAATGTATGTGAAATCTTTGTAAGGTTAATTAACTTTGATTTATTTATTTATTTACTTATCTTACTTTTTATTTTATTTTTCAAGAAAGAGACTGAATTTCCTAACTTTCCAACAGAAATGAATTCTTTCCAAGTGGAAGTGGCGTCACGCTTTTATCTTGAAAATACTGTCAATGCCATGCTGGGTGTCTGTGTGTACGTTTTGTGAAGAAGGTGAGTGGTCATTAAAAATTGGCAAGCGGTACACTTGAGTTGTATCATTTCATTTTAAAAGATCAACAAGTATTCAAAGAGTACCAAGAGTGTTTTTCCTTCAGTGTTTCAATGTTTTTCATGAAATGTGGAAACTTCATGAATGGGAGGGAATGTGGAACTGTTTAGCAGCAGTGATTGGTTGGAGTCTATTATGTTATTTTTCACTTCACCTTTTTTTTACCCCTATTTGGACAAGTTATAAAGACTCCTATTGGACAAGAGTGTCCCTCCCAGGTAGAAGATAAATGGCACAAAGACCTGTGAGAAGAAAACAATCAATGGTGTATAAAAGTTCATGATAAGCAGAACACAGACAAGAAGGATGAGAATTAATGCTCCAAGCTAGCTAGCCAAGAAATGGCTAGTTTTAATTAGGATTTTTTTTTTTTTTCTTGCTGTTATTTATTTATTTATTTTTTGTGATTACTTGTCTCAAGGAAGTTCACAAGGAAGCGGCTAAATTATTAATAATTTAATCCAAGGGTTAGCCAGAAAGGGCCATGTTGTTCAGTTAGCATCAGACGCCAAAGGTGCTAAAGACAATATGTGGTGGAAGCAGTATAATGGAAAATGTGCAACTAGAACTATGCTATTTTCGATTGAATGTATTGCAACCACTCCACTTTAAAGTTACCTTCAAGGCGCACAAACTCATTACAGATGAGGCTAGAGACAGTTCCATCCAATTTAACAATGATTGTATTTATATTAAAGCATGTTTCTTTGACCTATATAAAATACTCATTTTGAGTAAAAACCATATATCACTCTCTTCCACACACACTCAAAATAGGCAGTTCAAAGGCTCAACTATGTGATTGTAGGACTGGACAGGGTAGTGATGTAACACCCTGGTCAGGTCACCAGTCCATCACAGGGCCACATGGAGACATACAACCACTCACACCTAGGGACAATTTAGGAACACCAATTAACCTTACATGCATGTCTTTGGACTGTGGGAGGAAGCCGGAG
>JBAMYA010043537.1:0-13279 GCA_037176975.1 Arrhamphus sclerolepis | reverse complement strand
CTGTACCTTATGTTGTGTTCCCTTCTTGATATTGTGATTCCAGCCTACAATTCAATTCAGCAATTATTATTCAGTGTCTTTTCCTGTGCAAGATAAATGCCTCGTTTCCACTTGCATCTGTACACTCCTTTTGGTACATCCGGAATCCATTCATTCCTATGGGGACCACTGTAATCTCCAACAGAGCGACTGGGTGGTCCATCCAAATATAATGATAACCTCCAAAATATATTTAGCAACCCACTCAGGTTTTTATTTATTTAAATGGTGAGATGGACTTTTGTAGTGCTGCAGTGTGTGAACCAGTGGATCAATACTTGATCATTCTCAAGAGGAACTTTTGTCAGGTTACAGTCGTGCCATTTGGACTTTTAGACCTTTTTTTGTATAACAGTTCCATTCCACTTCGATCTCTATAAGAAAAAAAATAATTGTAACAGGCTCTTTAAAATCGTTTTCATGGACGCTCTAATGAAGTGAATGAGCTTAAACACTTTTTATGCACTTGTGAGATAGGAAGTACAATCCAGGTTGGTACTCTGATTAACCTTAGTGTGTCAGTCTGTTACTGATTAGCAGTTATAGATACAGATCGGCAAATCTGGGATGGATGACGGCAAATGTTTTTTGTACTTGCAGTTGTCTCTTAGATTATTTTAAGAACAGAGTCTTACTGGTATCGAGGCTATCAGGAAATTGTTTGCTAATCTGTTCCTGCTATGAAGACAGTAAATATGAGGAAACTGATGTGATCATTTACGAATACATGTTTGAGGTATTTTCTTTCACACTAAAGTTGCTTTCATCGTTTCTCAGATGACGCAGGGTGTTGCACATTGTCTACTTTTAATGTTACTCTAGAGTCAGCAGTTAGTTTTTGTTTATTTTTCTTTTATTGTACAAAACGGACCGTGAGGAGCCATTTACAATATAATGAAACTTAAACCTTGTGTGCAGTGATGGTTGAGGTCTATGAGGTAATGTCACAGCATGTTAAGTACTTCTGGCCTAAAGACAAAAACATTTAACACTGACAGTGTCTTTTTCAGTCTTTTGAATCCGTTAGTCCAGAGATTGTTTTCCAAAATTTATTTTTGCCTGTAGAGAAAAGGCATTATTAGTTGTCGGGATGTTTATATTTCTCCTGGATTGTCTTATTAAGTCAGTACCTTTTTTGAGATTATGAAGTCCAAGTACATGGTAGTCACTACTTCCAAGATTAGTTATCCGAGGGTCTTTTCTTTTCTTTAGCAGCAAAGGTCAGACTCAGCTGTCTTTTAAGTCTTAAATAAAATTTATGAAACATGACTACGCAGCATAACACATTTCATACTATTCTGAAGTCATGATTTGAATATGTAACATTCTGGATTTGCTTTTTGTTTATGTGAACCAGAGGTTTGAAAGTGGCAGGACTCGGTTTTGGTTTTAGCACTCTTGCTCACTGGGGAGCTCCATGCAGAATACACAATGCGTGAATAGCCTGCTTGTGTTGTGAATGAGCGAGCACATTCCATGTGGGTTACAATTTCCCAGAAGCAGCAGCAGGAATGTCCATGTAAGCCCTCAGGGGCAGCTGTGTTCTCTACTCTGCCATGTAGATTACAGTTTTTGGGAAGGTGAGTGTGGGGGCAATTCAGTTATTTCTTTCTCCTTTCTTTTTTTTATTTGTGAGAATTTTAGATATTGCACCATCTCAGTTTGGTGTTAGGGGATTTTCTTTATTGCTAATGGTGACCTATTCCTTCAAGCAGCCACACAGATTCCCCAACAGCACATTCACATTTGCTTTTAGTACTTTTTTATGTCTGAGATCAAAGTCACAGAAGTACTTACGAGACTGTTCTGAACCATGACGGTTTAAATTTTAATGCCTTGACAGTTTCTTTGGGCGTCAAATGATACCAGATTTCAGAATCATGTGTAATGTTCATTTCATCTGTGTTTGTCTTAACCCAGACTCGCATGCAGAGCCTGCATCCTGAACCAGGAGCACGGTACAGGAATGTCATGGACGCCCTGCGACAAATCATACGGACTGAAGGTGTATGGCGGCCGATCAGGGGCGTGAATGTGCTGGCGGTGGGAGCAGGGCCGGCCCATGCTCTTTACTTTGCGTGCTATGAGAAAATCAAGTTCTCGCTCAGCGACGCCATTCATCCTGGCACTAACAGTCACTTTGCAAACGGTGAGTTCTTTTAGTTTTCTAATCATGAGGGAGGAGACTGGAACTCAATATGGACCCATTTAACGTCTCTTCTGTGTTTTGCAGGAGTCGCAGGTTGTATGGCCACGGTGCTGCATGATGCCATAATGAACCCAGCTGAAGGTAAAACCACCTCCTCTTTGCTTCCGTCTTGTCACCTCATGCACATGCACACACTCGCATGCAGCACACTGTGCACAGCAAATGCTTAAGTGGACTATTTATAGAAGCCCTCAACCTTCATGAAGGACTGCCAGAGAAAATCTGTCTGCCGCACGTCTGCGGTTTGGACACTTGGTGGCGCTATAGGCTCAGTTTGTTACAGGGAGAGCAGAAAACAGAACGCACTGTTACAGGGAGAGCTTCATTTCCTTTAGAAATGCATATCAATTATTTTAAAATGATTTTTTTTTTTTAAACCTTTAACCATGATTTGGGCAAAGAATTAATCGTAAATATGGCCCACAGTTGATGTGGAAGGGTGCAGAGTATTATCAGAAAAGCATAAGAATCTTCAGATTGGTCAGATCTAATTGTGTGAGGTAGTAAGTTGTTATTCATGACTAAAGCTGGGAATTAATTCAATTTTCTTGTATATTTCAAATTGATTCTTTATAGAAAAATTCAATGTCACCTGCTTTTTCATGTAATGTTTCCCAGTATTTGTTTAAGTAGGTGTTTTGATTTTTTTTTTTTCTTTTTGATTTATCACTACAAAATGTTTGTCTTTCTACTTGTTTGTCCTCTTCTCAAGTGAATATAAAAAGGGAATAGTTCTGACTTTTTTTTTTTCCCCTCCTTTCCAACCACAACCCCTACCCACAATAAAGTTATAAAGCAACGCATGCAGATGTTCAACTCGCCTTATCGTGGTGTCTTGGACTGTATGGGCTGTCTGCTGAGGCAAGAGGGACCCGCTGCTTTCTACCGCAGCTACACCACCCAGCTGACGATGAACGTGCCTTTCCAGGCGCTGCACTTCATGACCTACGAGTACCTTCAGGAGCTCCTCAACCCTCACAGACAGTACAACCCTTCCTCTCACGTTGTGTCAGGAGCACTTGCTGGAGCCCTGGCAGCTGCTGCAACCACTCCCCTTGACGTCTGCAAGACCCTCCTCAACACGCAGGAGGCTCAGGCTATTCACGTGATCGAGGCGGAGGCAGCAGGAGCAGCCGGGGCGGTCGGAGCAGCCGCCGCCTCGGGCCCCGGCACCCGCCACATCTCTGGCCTGGGCGAGGCTTTCCGGACGGTGTACAGGATGGGAGGCATGCCAGCCTTTTTCAAGGGTGTCCAGGCCAGGGTCATCTACCAGATGCCCTCCACTGCCATCAGCTGGTCTGTGTACGAGTTCTTCAAATACATCATCACCAAGCGGCAGCATGAGAGGCGGCTGCATGGAGATAAATAATTATGAAGAACACGAAAGTGTCAGAACCAACCAAGTACTGGTATTGATGTTAACCTCTAAACATCTGAAGGTTTAGAAAGTTTTTGATTGTTCAACTTGACAACCCCCCCTTTATTGGCTTTTAAAATAAAATCACCCACAGAGATTAAAATTCAACTCAAATGCTTTATTAATCCCAGAAGGAAAATTCACTTCTCAATGACATTAAAGCTAAATTTGTCCCTATGAATAAGAAATATCAACGTCTTTCCAGGCAGGTGTAGTGTAGTCAGTAAAAATGCAGATGTTTCTGCTTTGGCCTCCTTTTTTGGTCCCGTACACTGGATTAAGCAAAAACTGACTCGGAGGTTAAAGTGCTGACTTTGAGATTTTGTTTCAGGGTGTTTTAAGGCTTAAAGTGTGAATGCAAACACCATAAAACTAAAGCTCAAAGTGGGACTTTTTTTTTCTTCTTAATATTCCCTTTCTTTAAACAGCACAGCTCTAGTATTTGTGGTTAGCAAAAGCTGAAATACTTGAATGCCTCAGATCCACTTAACGTTCATAGTTATGATACAGTGTGTGCAAGGCGAAACAAGAATCCCCATCCTGGAATACTTTAAGTGCACTGTAAACTTTTTGAAGACTGCCGTTGTAACTGCACATCAAGTAAATTGATGGTGTTTCTACCTTGTGACCACCGGGGGGCGCACCATTTAACCACTTGGCAAAAGCGATAGAAACGTATCGTTTACCATGACGGTTGTGTTACATCCAAATGTTTTTCTATTTTAAAGCTTTCTCCCCTTGAGAGTACTCTGCTTCATCATGATGAAATATTAGCCCTCTAACCCTGTCCATTTAAGGTGGGACTTCTGCGCCCTTGTTTGGCAGATGTGCTTTTGTGTAGCGGTCTCATTAACGTCACAGTTGTCACGCCATTAAGTCGGTGCCTCCTGCTCCCTGGAGGTAAACACGTACTGATTCAGCAATGAGCTGCTTCTGTTTGTTACCCTTTGAATTACGGCAGCTTTTCCAGGATGTCTTTGTTTTCTGCCGATACATTTTCACTTTTAAAGGAAGCATTCAAACATTTTGTGAATTGCACATTTGTAAGATTGCAAAACGAGTGCTATCACATCGGTTTGAATGCTTCTGCTGATAGTTTAACGCTCTGCTCAGACCGAGAACATGAGCAGGAACATAGGAACTTTCTGAAATTACTCAAATGCCTGTTACATGGGTGATGCAAGGCCTCTGAGTTATTTCATCACTTCTAGATGGTCTAAATAGGTTTTTAGTTTGAAATACTCAAATGTAGATATATATAATTATTATTATTATATAATATTGGCGATATAGTTGAGTGATGCCAATCAGATTTGATCAGATTTGGCTTCACTGTATTTTTAAATCAAAGGAAAATTAGGTTAAGTGACATTATTTTCAAGCGCACAGTTCTGTAAAAGCCTGTAAGAAACAGACTAGTAATTTAGTTGTCACATCAGTTAGTTTTTTTTTTCTTTTTCCATACGCTTGTGTGGCTTCAAATCAGCCATAAAAGACAAACGGATAACCAAGAGTTGTGTTGGGAGATTCAACATAGATTTCCATTCTCAGCATTCATCTCATGGTTCATAACGCACAGATTAAACACGGTAAGAGAGCTTATTTTGGAAAACACAGAGGCAAGAGGGAGAGTGTTCACCTCTTTTATTTCTTCAGTATTTTTCTTTTTTTTTTTTTGTTGCAGAAACTGCACAGCATCGTAGCACTTAAAGCAGCTTGGTTTGCAGATTTAGGACAGACACTTTTAAATAAAGTAAGTACAGAGGATGATGAGGTCACTCCAACACCGTCTCCAGTCAGCCGCCACAGAACCAACGCACAAACCACTAGAGAGGTCCTCAGAGATGTACTTCGTTTTGAAGCCATAAAATAGAAAGAAATTTGTATATAATGTATCTAAAAACAGGCAAATATTGATAAACCTTAAATCTCTAACCAGCTGAGTTTTGAGTCTAACTTGTATGTTAAATGATAAATATACATTTGTACAAGTTTTATCGAAGCTATGCTGTAAATATGCAGATGTTTGCACCTTGAAGGTAGCAATAAGGAAAAGCTGGATTATTTTAAAGATAAAAAATGACCTTATATACATGGAAAGTAGAAGTGTTCTTTGAGGGAAACCAAGTTTCAAAACTGGGATACCAAAGACTGAGATCAGCGTATGGAGGGAAGGAGAGAGTAGCTCGTAGTTTGTCAGAGGACAACACTAATATGAAATGCTTGAACAGTGTTTTGAAAGTGACACCTGTATTTTGTGAATTGTAAATAAACTCGCTAAGGCAGCTCCTCGCAGAAGCAGGGTCTTCTCTTGGTGCTGACTTCCCAAGCGCTGAGAGACTATAAATGTGCGTACTTGTCTTTCTTTCCTCACCCTCTTTTCTTTCAGCAAGGGGCAACAAAAACATCCACAAATACTTGATAAGACGGTGAAGAGTGTGTTAAGTTGAGATTGTATCCAGCAGACAGTTGTTATAATAACAGACTCCTGTCCAGTGGATTTAAGTTTTAGTTTAGAATAGCTGAAGTGCTGTTCATCGCTCCAACACTGTGGCACATGTGTGAATGATGGATTTTTTTTTTCTTTCTAAAGCAGCAGTTATAATGTATGTCTTTTGCTTCACACATTAAACTAAGTTACGCTGATGCATAGCTGTGTTCAAAATAATAGCGGTGTATTTTGTTTAAAAAAAAATAAAAAAATTCAATTCAACTTATTTATATAGCACCTATTTACGACAAGTCATCTCAAGGTGGGTAAAAGGTGAAAGTAAAGGTGGGTAAAGCCCAAAATCCTCAACAGCTTTTACATAAGGAGAGCAAGGTTGTTCTTTTGGGGTCCAGGGGCCACACACACGATCCCCAAACACATAATTTAAGCCAGAATATGCTTAAGACAGTGAAGCATGGTGGAGCAAGCATCATGGTACGGTGTTGGGTCTACTGATCGCATATCAGGGGTCATGGATCACTTTGAATACATCAAATTACTTGAAGAGGTCACATTGCCTCATGCTGAGGAGGAAATGCAGCTGAAATGGGAGTTTCAACAAGACCACGACCTCAAACACACCAGTAAGCAGCAGCGTCTTTGTTCCAGACCGACAAGTTTGGCCAGACCAAGCCTGGATCGAGATCCAGTAGAAAACGCGGGTTGACGTCAAAAATGCTGTTTCTGAGGAGAAACGAAGAAATGCAGAGGAATTGTGGAAAGTAGTCCAGTTGTCAGACTGGAATACCTGTTTCCAGGTGACGTGAGCTGGTCGACTCCAAGCCACACAGATGTGAAGCAGCTCTCAGAAGCAGCACAGATAAATATTAGTTCAGGGATTCATGGGACAGATAAATCTTCCAGCATTTCTCACTTCATTCAGTAAATGTTTGAGTTTGGGAAGAAAAATGCAGACACGTTAAATGGCCTAATATTTCTTTTTACTTCTAAATAAACAGTAAGACATTTGAAATAAAAAAAAAAAAAAGTCTGTGTTCCCAGATCATTAGCTTTTTTTGGAAATAAGCTGTTACAAGGATTTGACTTGTTAAAAACTCACTGCTGGTCTCAAATCAACATAGAATAGAACAGAATGCCTTTATTGTCACTATACACATGTACAATGAGGTTAAAGAGCAACCTCATTCTCAGTGCAATATGATTAATAAGCAATTATTGAGCTATACATTATTTCCAGTAACAGAACTGTGCTGTCAATGTGAAAAGGTCCTGCTTTGTTTTTCTGCAGTGTTTACAATTCACCGCTCTATGTTCAGTGTTCCTCTTCAGAAAAGCCAAAATGTCAAAAAAAAAAAAAAAAACATTGTTTCCTTTCAACAGATCTGCATTTGGGATCTCCACAGGCTTCAGTACGCATGCAGATGCACGTTTTTGAGAGAACCGTACATGTACACGCACAGTAGAAGAAAGTCATAAGATTGCATGAGCTATATGGGCTAAATCTGACTTTGATACCTGTTCCAATACCGCAAGAAAAAGGGAAAGAAAGCTAGAGTTGGGAGCAAACTGGGACAAAAATACCAGCTAAATAAAGTTAACTATGGTGTGTTCTGCAGACTGCTTGAACATAACTGACCTTAAATTTAATTTCATAAGAAATCTACAGACATGCAGGTCAAATGAGCATTACAATGTTTTATAGATATTACTAGAATTTTACAAAATAAAAGTAAGATTTTGGTTGCTTTAAGATAAATAAAGAATTGCAATAGAAAAAAGAAGAGTAATGAGTTTGAGGCCCATTATTTTCTTTGTGCTGTTGCTGACTGGTGGCTCTTTCAGCACTAGTGAATTCTTAACTGCTCCAAACACGATGAAATCTTGTGAGATTATCGTTGAGCTATTCTCTGACACGAGAAAGTAACCTTCTTCTTCTCCTCACTTCCACTCATCAAACTTTTCTGAGCAGTCTGAGGGCAAAGATTAAGTTGACAGGCAAGGAGGCCATCTTCCCTCTGCGTCAGATCCTGTTTCACTGGAGGCCCCGTGTTTGTTGTCATTCCCCGCGGCCTACAAGCAAAAATGGTGTCTTTTCATGTCCTCTCGTCTCACTTCGCCCCCCGCCATGCCTCTCCTCCCTCTGTCATTGTTTTTTGGCGGTGGGGCTCTGAAATGTAAGCGGATCCATTTAGTTGCACAGGAAGGTCTCGACAAGTGAGGTCACGCTCTTGTCTCGGGGGGGGTCACACGGCCGCAGGCCTGGCCAGAGCCAAGGTCAACATCAGGCGTGTGTACAAAGACAAATGAGGTAACAAAGACCCAAGTCACACTCTGCAAATCCTTCAAACGCTCACCCAGAGTAGAAGTTTGTCTGTGTTTTGCTGGAGGAGACAAAACAAGGAAAGCCTCGGTCTAGCTCGCTCCTCCCCCCTCCAGGTTTGATAAATGATGTGCAGGAGACAAAGTCTGAGTTTCATTTCTGATCTCTTATCGGTGACGCTGTGTCTGCAGGTCACATAAATACAGGTGAAGCCGCTACTGTGGAGGTTATCAGAATTATTCATGATTCATTTTGTCGGCGGCAGCAGCAGCTGCTTTATGAAGTGCTGCATGAGGACTTCTCAGAGTCCTGACACCCGAACGCACCGACGCCCACTGATGATGATAAATGTGTTTTCACTTGCACAATTACACTTCAAACACAACACCCTCTTTAGTCCTTTCATACATGAATTAGTAAAAGACAGTGAATTTTTGCTTTCAAATAAAGAAAATCTACATCTGGATATACAAATTGGGTTTAAGTTTTTATGAATTTGTTAAATTTGATATAGACATATAAATATATAAATATATATATATATTCATAATATCTGAGGCAGCTACTGTTTTGTCTACTCCTGCAGACATTATCAGATCCTTTCACAATATAATGATGAAAAGCTCAAACTGTGCGTGCATTTATTCTTCTCACAACAGAATTAAAAAGGTTCTTAACAAACATATCTGTGTGTGTGATACATGTGATACACACTTGGCTGGACGTCATGGATTTCTGTTTTCAACCACAAAGAAAGCCTTTAAATAGGCAGTTTTGTTCCATGCAGGGCGGTGAATAGATTTGGGATGACTCCCTGAAGTCAACTGAAGTGGCTAAACTGCATCTACAGAAAACTGAATCCTTGTAATCTTGATTGTGTCTGTGTGTGTTTAAAAAAGAAAAAGAGGTGAGAAGAGGCCTTAGTCTCCATTTGAAGTGGAAAGTGGGAACAAGTGAGCCTCTGATTGCTGAATTCAGGCTAAATTCTAGGAGAAAAAAAGCAAATACTGCTGCTGAGGTCAAACCTTTTTTTAAAATTTCTTTTTGACAAAGCGTAAGAACATGTTGCATCTTATTTGTGTGTCGACTTCAGGACTTCACAAATGGAAAAATCCATGTAAAAATAAACCAGTTCAAAAAAATGATTTTGCTTTTATTTATAATTGCAACCAAATTTTTTTTCTAGTTTAGAAGAAGACAGATACTTTCTATGTCAATTTCTAAAATGTCAGAATGAAGACACATTCTTTTATTACATTCTTCAAAGTCAGAGGTTCATTGATTGTTGCCTTAAAAGAATTCCACAAAATTTTTTTTTTTTTTATTAGAAGCTTCTGATTGGCTGACAGACATACTGTCATTTAACTGGAGACAGGCCTGTGGATGTATTTTAAGGCAAGTTTCAAGCACAATGGCCTCGTTCCATAGCATCATGTGGAAATTGAAAAGAAATCGACAGAAACATCAGGAAGAGAACTGCAGATCTTCACAGTTCTGGTTCCTCTTCAGGTACCGTTTACAAATGGCTTTAAATGGAAGCATGGCATAACAATCACCAAGGCACAAAGCCTTCATACAACTCAGGATATAAATTAGTTGTTTGTTTGTTTTTTTGTCGGAAAGGTATTCTGTGGTTTGATGAGAAAAAAAAAACTGAATTGTTTGATGAAAATGATCTTTATGACGTCTGAATAAGCTTTGACACCTCAGAACATCATCTGTACTCTGGAGTACGACAGCGGCTGCATCATGTTGTGGCACTGAATTGCTGCAGCAAGAACTGATGCTTTGCAAAAATATAGAGGCCGCCCTGACAAAAAGGAAGATTATCTGTATTGAAGCAACCTTTTAAGAAATCAGCTAAAAAAAACACACATGGGTTTTAATGACCCCAAGCACACCGCCTAATTAGCTGTGGTCTCTACTTAAGAGCAACGAAGTGAAAGTTATCAGATTATCAGATGGCCCACAAACTTGACTCTACGGGTTTTTGTCCGGAGGATGGTCCCAAAATTCCAGCAAGCTGTTGAGAGAAGTTTTTGAAGGGCTTGGCCGCAATGTTTGAGCCGAATTAGACAATTTAAATACAAACATTTCAACTATTAACCAAGAGTATGTAAACTTCTGTCTTTAAAGGATGTAATGAAGCATTCTCGATTAAATAAATAAATAAATAAAATTACAAAATATTTGTTTTTCTTCATATAAGTATTCAGAATTTAGAAAGAACATTTTTTTTTTTTACAAATGGAAATCTAACTGACCCTTTACTGTCAGACATGGAGAAAAAAAAAATGAAGCCAGTAACATTTACATGTCTTTTTCTAAACTGTGAGCATAAACGTCTGGCTGCAGTTCTCTGTATCAGTCTGTATTTACTGGAGGCTTTGTGTTCTTTACCGCCCACCTGACTGCCTTGCACGGGATTTTTGCCACACCCTTCGTGTGCTTGGAGGCCTGAATCTGAAATGAACACTTGCTGTCGCGTCGTCTCTCTTCAGGAGCACCCGTGGGTGTAGGACTCTCCAGAGGTACGCGGCTTTCTTCACTCTGTGGCCGCAGGCTTCCCCCGGCTGCTGTCGTTCTTTCTCCTGCCCCAGATTTTCCCAGCTGGTGTTGGACTCAAATTAATGATTCTAATGATTTTCAGTGAGACAGATGCACACAGGCACACACCGCAATTTATGTGTGTTATTGCAAACCCTGACAGTTTAGGACAAATCTCTGTGGGTAGCATTGGATAAACACTATGTAGTTGTGTATCTTCCCAGAAACATCATGTTTTAGCCCCAGAAAACTGCACCAGTGAATGGATAAATGTGGATCACAAGATAAATATTTAGATATCTTGGGCTGATGGATGAGCTAAAGCCGCTCTCTTGGCTGGCCTCCCTCCCATCTCCCACCTCAGGACACGGGAAACCAGTTAAAAAGACATTTCCAAACATCCCCATCCATTGCAAAATCTATTATGTTGACGTCAGCGTGCATTGCATGTGCATGAGCTGACTGAGAAGACACTGTGCAGTCTCGGAGGAGCACTTCTGCAAAAGCTTGTAGGTGTCAGCGCTTCGATGGGTATATCTCATTTTAGAGCTAAACCCCACAGACTGAGATCATAGAGATCAGCACGCAGGTCTCTTAGAAGCTGGACACTGATATTCATCTATTAATAATCATAGTCATCACAATATTTTACATGACTAATAGTTCTGTAACTGAAAAGGTGAAACACCATCAGGTTTTGGCCTGTCAACAGAAAACCGTTTTAGGATTCTTCTTCTCAGGAAAACCTCTTTCTCATCAAAGATTTCTGCATCAAAGCGGCCAAAGAAATGTTCAACAACTCTTTTTGCTCAGTTAATAAGTTAAAGCTTTGCTTACGGTGAACCGCGTTAGGTACAGCTTGACACTGAGAAACTGGACCGCTCCTGTTTCATAACTGCCTGCAAACAATTTCTCACTTGTGCAGCAGTTTATACAGTGGACACTAGATAAAAGTAAATAGTGCAGCTATGATTGTTTCCTCTAGTTTGAACTCTCAAGCCCCGAACTTGCTCAAGGGTCAGCTTTGTCAAGATTCATTGCGGATGAACAAAAGTTCAGATTCTTGTAATAAAGTTCACCCAAGCTGAACTTGGCCTTAAACATTTGCGAGGAATTTCCCCATCCTTCCAAGCAAATTGATGCTTTTTTTTTTAAATCAAACTGACATGATTTGATTTAGCTGCAAACTGATGTTTTGATGTTCTGCAAAAAGCAGAGACACAAAAAGCAAGGTTAAAAAAACAAAAAGCAAAAACAGGTTATCCAGTTGTTCATGTAACCCCTGGATGTTGAACCCTGCAGTGCCTCCACTGCCTTCTTCACTTGTAAGTCTCTTTTGAAAGTGTAAACTTGTGCTGCATCATGCTGAAACACATCGGTCTTGTGCCAACAATGCGGGTAGCCGTAATAACTGCAGCTGAGATCCATTTCCAGAGTTATGATCCTGTTTAAATCCTGTTTCTTAGAACTGTAAACAGCTATGTCAATCCTTTATTTTTGTGTTAAAATACTAAAGAAAAAAAATCACCAGATTGCAGTGGTCCTTAGTGTTATGCAAACAGAACCTAGAGGAACTTTTTTTTTTAACCTTTTGAGTCTTTATTGATTAAAAAATGTAGTCAAAAAGAAAAAAGAAATATGTGGATAATACCAAGTACCTCCATGACTTGAAGTGGCCAATTTCTGTATCACCTTTCCAGTCTCACATTCTTGTGAGTCTTTTGTTTCATTCCATTCTGTTGTTGTGGTAAATAAGAATTCCTACCAAGCCACACATTTCCCTCTATAATACTCTGGTATACTGAGGATTTTACAGTCAACTACAGGACGGCGGGTGCTGAGGTCCTGCGGCTGCAAACCAGCCTCAGATCTTCCACCTCTGTGCTTGTCAGTGGATAGAAGGCCCTTCTGCTGAAAAACCAGGTTTGGTTTTTTCCAAACCTAAAGTAAGTACATAGTCCAAAGATTAACTGTGATCATACTAAGTTAGATCCTGTCTACTTTTTCTACCGAGTGTGACAGCTGTCTGACAGGCAGCCCACTGGAAACAAACTGGAAGAAGCTGGAAGGCTATGTCAGGCTCGAAGCAGAGGTGGACACAAGCGCAGACTTGGCAAAAACAAGAAGGATTTTAATCCTTAGGATAAAGGTTTGCATTTTAACACACAAAGACAGAGTGGTGTTAGCATTCACGTATGGAACAATACAACACAATGTGGCTGGGTCGGTGCAGGGTATATATAAGGAGGAGACCAGGTGAAGCAGATGAAGATGATGACAGCACAGGTGAAGTCC
>JBAMYA010043536.1:0-13281 GCA_037176975.1 Arrhamphus sclerolepis | reverse complement strand
GCAATAATATCTCACATTTTTGACAATAGTACATAGAAAATATATAGTTCTTTAACCTGAGGAAAAACAGATGTCAGGAAAAAAGTTAATCTAGAAGCAGCTGGAACAGGATGATGTTTAGTGCTGTCCTCTTTCAACAACAGTCTAATTATGTCTGGAACTGAGGTGACCAGTTGATGGAGTTTTGGGGGAGGAATGTAGTCCCATTGCATGAATGCACCCCCATTAAAGATCCTTTTGACAGCAAACTAGTTGATCCCTCTCCTCTGGAGTGCAAACGACAGTGTCCATGGTTTCCAAGCAGAATTTTATATCTTCATATATGATATTTATATCCTTGCACTTGCCTCAGTCCATTTTAAAGAGCTTTGGCTCATAGAAGATGGCAGTGCTTCCTAATCATGTTCACATATGTGCTTTTCTGCAGAGCTTTAAGCTGCAGATGGTGTCCAACTGTGTTCTTAGTCAGTGACTTCTGTATGCGTTCCTGAGCACATGCAGGGATTTCCATTACAGAGTTTTATCAGTGTCGTCTGAGTGCCTGAAGATCACAGCCCTGTCACATGTGCACAAAGATTTCTCCAGTTCTTGTAAATCTTTGATGATCATATGTATCGCAGACTCATGCATTTACTCTTATTTTATTTATTTTTAAGAGTCAGTGGCTCTCAATAACTGCTCAAAATGAGCAAATACTGTAAAATGTCTCATCTGAACATTCAATAAGTCTGTTATGCTCTATTGTAAATAAAATATGAGATTTACAGATCATTGTATTCTGTTTTTATTTACATTTTACACGCCATCCCCATATTTTTGGAACAGCTTGTATGTACAAGTTGCAGAACGTGTGATGTCACTCACCCTGATAAACATCATCCATTGCAGCATAATCTGCTATCGGCTCATCAGCCTGAAATAAAAACAAAATAATGAACTTTTAAGAGTGAGTCACAAGGCTGAGGAACTCATGGAAGACGGAAGATTTTACATTCTCGTGAAGATGAAAGTAAAGCTCACCTTCAAGCATATGATGCTTTCTGGGATGACGCCCAGACTGCCCAGCGTGGCCGAGTCATCTGTCAGACTCTTTCCATCGATGGAGAGGTTCTGGTCAAACGGAGCCACGGAGAAGGCGTGCATGATCTACAATGACAGGCAGAGCAGACTCAGCGGTGCAGAAACAGGCTGCTCAGCAGCTGCTCTGTTGTGTCATGTACTGTGAAGCCCTCACCTGTATCTTCAGCTCTTTTAGTGTCTGATTGGCTGAAACAATGAGCGCTTTCTCTCCGCGTAGCTTCCTGTGTCTCGTGCTTCTCCTGATTCCACCCGGTTTGGTTACAGTGCTCACAGGGAGAGCAGCCGCCACCGCTGCTGCCACTGCCACCGCCACACTGCCGTCACTCAGCTTCAGCCGCTTCGCAGCATCTTGTGACTGAAAGAATCAGTGTAATTCGACTGGTTGAAATGACGTGTATTCATCCCAAACACGTACAGGTAATCAGGTGGAATAAGCTTAATGAACGAGAAAGCAAAAATAGGAAAAAAAAGAGGTAAAAAAGAAAGTGTTGGTAAAAAAAAAAGCAGACCTGTATGCCCCCATGTGGCCAGAAGTGGTACTGCTACAGAATGACACTGACAGATTTAGTCGCCAGAATCGCAGCTAAATTTACACCTTTTTCTTATGTTTTAGGGATGAGATTTTCTTATGAAGAAAAATAATGCTATGAAACATCTGTAGTTAGCTGAGGATCTTAACTAACTGCTAACAACATCCAGTATCACTGTACTACTGACGAGTGTGTCCGACCAGAAAAATACTGGTTCATTTTTCCTCCTTGTTTTGGCAACTGCAATTTAAACGCTTTAACTGTCCAACCTGTTATGGAAATCGTGTTGGACTAGCAGAGGAACTGTTGGAATAAATGAATGCATGAACTTTAGGTTGAATGATGCACTTAAACTACAACTTACTTGAGCGACGTAAACTGAGCAAAGCATCTCTAGTCTTGTCACACCAGTTTCATTAGATTAAATCTTCTGAGGCACAGACTATTCACCATTAGTTGTGTAACATCATACTACATTTTCGTAAAATCACACAGACTGACTTCCAGTTCCAATCTCATCTTCTTGTCTGCCTGCTTTGACGTGACATACATTATGACGATTACCTGGCTGAAGTCTGGGTCTCTGTCTCCGTCCAACTTTGGTTGCTCTTCCCTCTCTTCCTCTGCCTCGGAGCTGCTGGCGTTCACCTCTGGAGCAGCGTCCTTCACAGTCTATGAGGAGGACGGCAGGACAGTCTCACAAAGTGTAAACTTCACTGCTGTCAGATACACGTTTGTTGTGTTTCACTTCTTACCCTCGTGTCTTCAACGACTTTGCGGATGTAGATGGTTGCTTGGGTGTACTCTCGGAGGTCCTTTTGCTGCTGGAAAAGGAAGCTCTCTCTGCACTCCCAACACAGATCTAAACATATGTGCAACCTAACATCAATGGCAAATTAACTACTTATGGCCAAGCTCAAACTTCTGGGGTTTTAAGGTTACTTTAAAAAGCTTTTTGTCCTCAAAAACATCAAAATGAGAAAAAGGTTGTGCTGTATACTTTACAAAGAAACCTGAAAATTTCGGCTTTCGTGAGACTGAGATTTACTCTGGTTAAGTATAAAAGAGAAGGTTTCAGAGCCGACAAGCTTTGAACACCTTAAATCTTCAGTCACGGTTCAAATGCATCAAAACACAGCTGTGAAGATGAAAGTCGAGTCATTTCGTCTAACTGGGCCGTCTTACCGGGCTGAGTGGTGTAATGCGTGGTCGAGCCATTCGGTGTGTTCTCTCTCAGGCAGTGGATGGATATCGGCTGGTCAACGATGAAGAGTCTGCTTATCACGTCCCATTCGTGAGGCCAGAGCAGAGCTATACTGTGCAAGAAAAACAGCACATCATGAGACCACAAGTGTCCACAGGACTCCTTTTATGTACATTTCCCAAAAACATAAACAGGGCTGCTGAAATTTTTTTTCTTTTTGGCCAATACTTAAATTTACTGTTTTATTAAACTAAACTGGAGGGTCGCGACCCAAAAGTGCAGGACACAGGTTCTTTTTGAGACGACTACTCAGAAGTGGGACGATTATTTCATGCTTGTGTATGAAAACACTGTTGAGTGATCAATGATGCTACTGATAAATATTATCAATACAGGGCTGTTCGGTACGTATCCACCCATACAGGATTATCACAACCAAAGTCGCAAACCTTAAATCCTTAAGATGGGCTACTGGTTTTAATTAAAATACAGCCAACTGAATGGTAAAGAGAACATTTTTCTGTTTAGCATCGCCACCTGCTGCTAATTTTGGTTTATCGTTGATATTTTTTTTAACTGAGATATTCTGGACCATCTCAGGCTCAAACTGAACCATTTTTTCATTAAATAAATTTGAGTAGTTGAACATTTCTGGCTCGCTGCTCATCATTAACGGGTGATGGAGGGTCCCTGAAGCCGGACCAGTTCAGAACCGCTGCTTTAAAAGCCTTAAACATCTTCATGTTCACCTCTGATTTTCACAAATGTCCATGTCAGCTGTAACACATCAACACCTCTACCTTTCAGTGTTTAAAGCGGAGCAGAGAGAAGGGCAGCAAGCTGCAAAACCTTTGCTCGTTACTCGTTTTCTTATTTAAAAGAAAAAAGTTGCATAAATCCCGCCTATTATTATAGCTTTAATTTGCCGATAAAGTTGAACAGCTCCAGGCATTTTTTCATTCTCTGTGGTTTCACCTGGTAAATCATCTTTGCTGTTGATTTCTGAAGTAGGAAATATGCATACACAACATTAAAATTATGTCACCTTTCCCCTAAATACTACTGTGCCATTACTTTCCAGTCTTTAACAGTCAAAACTGATGTCATTGTGAGGTCATCTTGGCAGATGGTGAGTGTTTCCTGTGGAAGAAATGCACATTCCTGACGGATTTAATGGTTGTTTTTTCTTTCTCTCCAGTGATTAAACAAAACACTGATTGAAACCCTGACTTGAAAACATCTCAGTGTTCTAGGAGGAATGCATTATTGACAAATTTGTTTTAATTAAGCAGAACTCACTGTTGTGCCTCTCCGCTGATCAGCGATTCGTAGGTGAACATGAAGCCCCCATGTGGGCAGAGCAGCAGGGTGTTGCCCACATTAGACACCGGAGATGATTTTGTGGGCCTCCTGTAGAATGCAGATAACAGTCGAAAAATAAGTCTCTGGAGGACTGACACCGAAAAATTCACTGACAGCATTGTCACATCAGTGGAATGACCAACTCCTCACAGAGTCACACAAGTGTCCTCCGGCGTGCCCTGACACAGGCGGTTAGGACGCAGCGTGACTTACGCAGGAGAGGAAGGAGGTAACCCTCACCCTTCCGTCTGCTTTGCTTTTCAAAAAAGGACTTGCAATTAAGCGATGCACCATTAGACATGTATGCTGATTTACAAAAGCTGATTGCATTACAAAAAAACAGGAGAACAAAGGTTCTTGGGTCAGTCTACTCAAGAGACAACTCTTTACTCCCGTATTTCCATATCTGGCTTAATAAATACATGTCGACCATCTAAAGCTGCTCTCTGAGTGTTTTTGATCCAATCTTAGCATCTTGCTCCTATTTTTGACTTTTAGAGTTCTTGAAGCTGAATCCAAGAACTTCAAAGGTGAACCATATGTGGCAGCGCCCTCTTCACAAATCAGGATCATCTTACACAGTTAGATAGACAGATCTATCTATCTCAAATGGTCCAAAGGGAGAAAAAAAAAGAAAAGTTTGGGGCAAACTGTTTTCCTGATGACATGAACAAAACATGAGAAGACAAAGAACATGTGTAAGAGGAATGGATCAGCACATGTGGAGAGGAGTCTGAGAGAATTAAAGGTGAGTCAAATGTCTTCAAAGGTTCATGTTGTGGTCTGGTCTAGTACCTAAGACCACATTTACTTCTGCTCCAAGATCAAACATACCTGATGAATTTTCTCCACTCATCCACAAAAAACAGAGGGACTACATAAAGTACGTCCGTGCCCTGGGAAAGCCAAACAGAGGAACGATTAGACGATTAAAAAGTGTTGTGCTTGTGAAAAGCTGGCGGAACTGGTCGTTTCACCTGAGGCCACTTTGTGAGCGTGGGTCGGTTCTTTTCATGGAAGAGGTTGAGCAGCTGGTTCTTCTGGTCCAGAGCCATCATCTTACTGACCGCCTCATTGTCCTTCTCTTCCTGCTCTAGAGTCTGGACACACGGACAGGAAGAGCTTTAATGTGCCCTCACTGACAACAATTACATACACTATATTCTTATTCTAACTCCTTCATAACTTCCTTTTGAAATTTATGCTTGAAAATGACAAACCTGATTTAAAACATGTATCTCAGCAATCATTACTTTAAAACAAAGTAATAAATGTGAGATTACAGAAGTGTAATATGAGCTGTTACAAACTTGTCTGAAGTGACCCATACCTGATTTAAAAAATATCTGAAGTTTTCACAACAGCACATCCCCCTTCTCCCGTGAATGTCAAATTAATTTTATTTTCTACATAGCGCCAGGTGAAAAAAAAAAGTAAATTAAGGTCATCTTTCTTGTTCCTACTATTACTCATCGTACCACCAGGCAGACAATGAGCTGTGGGTTTTTGAATATTTCTAGAAGTGCTGGACAAATTACCAACAAGGATTTAAAAATCTTTACAGCCAGCAGAAGTGATGAGCAGTTCAGAAATCCAGGTCACTTCCAGCATCATCCAATCAGAATGAAGCAAAGACTGTACGTATGCTGACGAGGATTCATAACTGTTCAGATTTTGCACGCTCCTCCCAGTGACACCAGCGGTCAATTTGTCATGGAATCTCGGGATTATTGGAACCAAGGGCAGTTTTTCACTGAAATATGATTTACGATGGCAAAACATTAAAAGCATGAACAAATTCAGAGTTGAGCTGTAGAAGTGAAGTAGTTTCTTCTGCTCTTTGACTGCTGGATCAGTTTTTTTAGGGTTTTAATCTTTACATTGTTCAGCTCTGTGGAGTCTTAGTTTGTAGAATTGTTCAACTGGTAGTTTGGGATTGGAAATGTGTTTTTCCTCAGGTGGAAATGCTCTTTATCGACTTCAGGCTGAGGCAGAGCTTAACTGTGTCCTTTCTGCTAAAAATCCAGACCTGTGAATAATTAGTGCAGCCTAAAGTAAACTTGAGGCTTAAAACGACTCCATGTCTGCCGTTCATCATGGTTGAACACATCTACCTGTATCTTCACCGCAGTCTACCCACCATGCACTGCTGACACGGCTCTTGGTTTTGGGTGAATTCCGGGGCTTTGGGGAAATATTCTCTAAACTTGGTCCACACGTCTGTAGATACCAGCTTGCGTTCAGACTCCAGAATACTGAGACCTCCTGCAGCAACAGGAACACATCAGTTACATCACGGACGCAAGTACAACCGCATATGTCAACGCCATGTTTTTACTGTACACGTTTAACACCGTGTCACTGTTAGACGGCGTTGGAAAAACATCTTTCTGAGGCTGGGAAATACCGTGGCTGCAGACGATGTCTTCATTGAAAGTCTTCATCTCATCCTCTGCTCCCCCAGAGAGCTCCGGACTGAACTCTGCAAATTTAACAGATGACAGTGTTGAATTCTCTACGTCATCTCAGGCTACACTTTTCTTTTCTTGTATCAGTTCATCTCCATTTTGGAAGCATCTTTCTCAGTTCTTTTTCTAGTCAGTCCCTCCAGGATCTCAGAGGTTTGTTTTTTGGGATTTTTCACAGAAGCTGCAATGGAATTTGTGGAGCCTTAAAAAACCTAATTTCTCTTACAAGAAATGTAAAAATGGCAAATTAAGGCAGAAATTGTAACATTTCTTTTATTAAATACAAAATCAACATGCAGTCTCCATTTTAACATAACTGACTTGAAAATCTGTCTCAAAACTGTCAAGATAAAGTTCATAGAAAATAAATGTTATTAAAATTATTTTGAAAAAGAATAAAGTACAATGTCTTAAGAAGATGCACCTTAAAATGGAGAAAACTAAATTCTATTGCAACTTTAATTTTATATAACTAACTCATGTGAAAGAATAAACTTAGTTATTGATGTTATTCGCAAAAACAAACCCTCTAACTGTAACATTTCTGTGTTTAAGAGCAGATGTGGAGAAGGTTTGGAGAGGATGACCAACAAGATGTCTCTTCTTTGTAATAAACACAAAGATCGCTATTTATACACACAAAAAAAGAATAAATAAATAAAATCAGCAAAACTGATCATTTGATTGAGCTCTCAGAGCCAAACAGATTAATTTTTGTAAATTTTTGTTCTGCTTTTGTACCGTTTTTGCTCTGCGTGACCAAAAATTGCGGAGATACTGCGATGAAATAGAAAAATTGCAACCGTCTGCATATATTGCAGACTTTGCATCAATTAATGCGATCACAAACTTACAAAATCCTGGCGGGACTGTCTAGAGTGGCAGCTCATTGGCAGCTGAATGACTCAGCACTTTATAAATCAACGTCAGAGCACCAAACTTCTGCTGATAAATGCAGATTTGCTGTACTGTTACACTGAAGTCAGTATTCAGACCTTTCTATTGACTTAAAAAAAATAATCATGTGACTAGCGACAAATCTAGCGACTTTTTCCAGAGGTGTCAAACCAACTGAGATGAAATCAGATCAGATCAGCAGACGGAGAGAAACAAAGCCATGTGTTGCACCCACCCTTGCTGTTGTTGGTGTGTGGTCCCTGCCCGTTGGTCTGACTGTTGCTGTGTTTGGTTCCATGCTCTTCCTCTTCAAGTTGCTCCAAAGCCAACTGCCTCCAGCTACGCAGAGATGCTTTACCCACCCAGTAGCCCTCAGCATCACTATAAGAACACACGTTAAGAAAGCATAAGCTGATCTCAACTCAAGTTAATGCACATCACTACAATTAAACACACCAATACTTGTGTGTTTACCTGAGTGGTCGTTTAACCATATTGGCGACTTCCTTGTAGTCTTCATTGAGCTGGTTTTTCAGCCTCAGCACCCTGCATCGCTGGCTTACACACTCTCTACACAAAGAGGAACCTGCACACAAACACCAGAGTGTGGCGGACGATGAATGTAGAAACTTCAGAGGTATTTTCACATCCCAGTAAACTAATGGAGTTCAAATTTGGTGGCGATTTGATTAAGGACAGTTAAAATGAAGACCCTGGTATAAAAAAGGACCCTGAAGAGAAAGCGGCTTGGTTTCATTTTTGTGTTGTTACAAAAAAAAATAAATAAATAACTGGATAGAGCAAATTACATCCTCTGGAAAAGGTGGTTTATCTTACACTTTAAAACATGCAACCACCCCAGAATATTATCAGTTCTCAACTTTTCATGTTTTTTCTGTATGCATTTAAAACTATAATTAAAAGAATCATCCATAGAGACTTATTACCTCCATGGCTCAACAGCTTCTACACGCATGTTTAGCAGATTATCAGACAAATGATGCTTCAGTTCACTGAGGTTTTAGGGTACTTGCTTAAGGTGGTTTCAGACTATGTGACTTCCAGAGTTGGCAGATTTCTGGGCGTGTTCAGATTACATGACCAGCTGTTAGGAGTCTTGTAGGACATCATAGTGGAAAACTTAGTCGCATGGTTTAAATAATAATTCAATTAATTAATGAATTTAAAAAAAAACAAACCTCCATCCTGCATGAAGCACTCTTGCATCTAAACTGTCATACTGGGCAGTATGGGTCCACCTGATCAGCCAGATATATTGTTGACATTTAGAGTGCGCATATGTGGCGTTTGTAAAATAATAGATCACTTTGCACACGGTCATACTGTGATCACAAAGTAATTTTGCTGTTGCACATTGTGATTTTCAAATGATCCCTAAAACAAAGTTCTGTCAACAATCACACATGAGAACTGAGCAACAGCCACACGGGTCACGAGTGAAAGCTGCCTGTGCTACACTTTGTTCCAAACACAAAGAAAGAAAGTCAAAGGTTACACCTGAAAGAGTGGATTAGTGGATGCAGGTAGCAGCGACTGAGTTCAGGTGAATTAAAAAAGAATAATAAAAATGAAATCTTCTGTAGTGAAACACTACTGGCAAATAGGGCCTAAAATCACGTAGTCTGAAAGGGTCCATATGGAAAGCTCTCTGAAGTTGTTGACATAAGATTTCATTTGAGTTGAAGTGTGATTCTTTTATTTATTCTTTTTCTTTCAATCTGATGCATATTTCCTGGTTGTGATGCATGGCCCAGTTATGAACCAACACGTAGCTTCATGAAGCAAAGCTGCCCTAATCCATTACTTTTCCTTTCGTGAGGCGTTTCTGCTGAAATGCTGTTTGGTTTTCTCCAAAACACGGCACTGACCACTAAGGCCGAAAAACTTTGGTCTCATCTGTCCACAGGTCGTTTGTTCAGATGCAGTTCTGTGACCCTCAGACACGCCTCCATGTTCTTTTTTATTTTGACTGAAGAGGCTTTTCTCCTGGCAGCCCTTCCAAACAAACACTACATGTTCAGTCTGCTTTAACCTTTAAAGTTCTCAGACAGGTCTGCAGGAACTGAGAAACAGTTCTTAGGTGTGCATTTGAGGACAGCATGGTCTGGTCTTGGGGTCCACTTGTGGATAATCTTTCTCATTGGTGTTACCTACATGATACATGGATGTTTTAATCAGAAGTAAAGGAAAGGTTCAGAACAGTGGTTCTCAAAGTTTTTGGGGTCATCTACCCCCTGCAAGTCTCATTTTGCTGAAATGAACGGTGTATGCCCACTGAAACAATAAGGGGCTCATAATTTGAAAAGGATGCAGATCGTGTTAAGTTTGTATTAACAGTGTCCTGCAGTAACTTCAACAATGCAAATGGGTGCAAGATTTCTTATTAAAATACAATGAATTACACTTGTGAAAGAGAAAAAGAAGGTCATGTTACCTTCTGTAGTCTAGGTAGATAAAGGTGTCGGTCACATTTGAGTAAAATAATTATTTCTATAAATGTCAGAGGATCTTTTTAAAATATATATATTTTATTGCCACGGACCCCTTGCAATTGCACCATGGACCCCCGGTTGATAAAAATACTGGTTTAGAAGATGGTGGTGAGAGCAGAGATGTTGTCTGGTTTAGAGTGTGGACCTGAAGAAAAGACAGGAGGCAGAGTTGGAGGTAGCAGAGGTTAAAATGTTGAGGTTCTCTTTGGGAGTGGTGAGGATAGACAGAATCAGGATAGAGGACATCAGAGGGACAGGACATATTAGATGTTCTAGAGAGAAAGCCAGAGAGGCCAGACAGATGGTTTGGACATGAACAGAGGAGGGATAGTGAATATATATCGGTTGAATGAGGATGAGGTTGGAAGTGCCAGGGCCGGAGGTCTGGAGGAAGACCGAAGAGGAGATTTATTGATGCAGTGAAATGAAGAGAAGATAATGTAGAAGATAGGGTTAGATGGAGGCAGATGATTGGCAGAGGTGACCCCTGAAGAGAACAGCCCAAAGGAAAGGAAGAAGAAGAATTACCTACGTTTTCTTTTTTGCTTCATTTTTGGTGAATAAATAATGGCACATTGTGAAACTTAAACTTAGCCACTGTACATCATGTACAAACACATCAAGCATATCTGATCTGATGATTTCCAGAACTCTGGAGGCACGAAACCTAAGCAGCTTTGAAAAACCCATGACGTGAGATGCTCGACTAACCATCAAGTCTCGGTCCACCACTGTAGCGCTTGTAGAGGACTTCTGCAGCTTCCAGAGAAACCCTCTTGCAGTCTCCCACCTTGTCTGGGTGCAGTTTGCCATGGGAACAAAGGAAAAGGGAGGTATCAATCTCCTTTGTTGCTGTGGAGTCGTCAAGCCATTTCTTGAGCCAGTCCAGGGGGATAAACTCATACTGCTCACCTGTGGACACGTCAAACACAAAGAGACAAATCCAGCTGTCTTCTTAATCTCTGTACATCAGCTCTGGCCTATGGATATATAGTCAAGTGTGATACATGTGTGGTAAATGTTCATATCATCATATTTAATTAAGCATTCTTCAATTCAATATGAAGATAAATCATTTGTATGGGGGGGCGGGGGGCACTAATTATTCAGGACATTAAAGGAATATTCCTCACATTACCTTCATTGTACGTTTATCATACTGTCCTCTACCCAAATGTAACAGTTTCAGCATGTTTACCAACCATCTCTTGCGGGTAAGAGCTTGTACAGCTCTTTCACTTCTTCATGCTTGGCCTTGCCCTTATCCACGCTCTGTTTTCTCATCTCAGCCATCTCTGTGCACCACTCCTCAAATTTATGGTTATCTTGGTCTACCAGCCTCTGAAGGAAGGCTGATAACCAGCAGAGACAGAAAGATAACCATGAAACATCAAAAATTAGACCAGGAAGAACAGAAAAATAATGAATCTAATTTGAGACTCAAAGAAGTTCAGAAACAAGAAGTGATCTCTGAAATCTACTCCTCACCTGGAACCTCCACGCTGGTCATTGAGGGATTCATACTCTCCTCTTCCTGGACCTTGTAGACCAGCATGTAGGCATTTCTGGAGCAGTGGTAGCCTTTACCACACTTTGGCTTTCGTGACTGGGATTTCACGGTCTCAGCTATGAAACACCAAAACCAAGCAGGAAGAACAAGTTTAAGAGTGTTAAAAGACAAGAATCCAGTATGCAAGACAGTAAGGAAGTCACAAAATGTCATAGTAAGCATGGACAGGTCTTTCAAGTGGACATCAACAAATCCACGTCATGGCTGCTGTTTTCACTGTGTAGTTCTTTGTCAACAATCATTCGTACAGCTACAGCCAGATGTCTACATACAGTTTAGAAAAAGACTCCTCCTTTGCTCCATGTCAGACAGTAAATTAGAGGACGCCTGATTAATGAACAGTTCCAGTTTTTTTGTTTTGTTTTTTTACTTCTGATAGGCTAAATGCCATCACCTAAGTTAACTAGAAGCTCAGCTGTGGATGAATTTAAGAGCACACCTTCAAGGGTCTCATTATACGAAATCATTAAAAAGAAATCACCCTCAGGTACAATTTCTACATGCCTGAAGGTCCCACGTTCATCTGTTCAAACAATAACACACAGGTAGAAACAGCACAGGTGCACCCAAGCAGTCATGAACGAGCTTTAGCTTGAAATTCCCAAAAGAACCCCAAAACTCTAATAAAACACCCTTTTAAATGTGCTGGCTGAAACGGACATCCATCACTTTCAGCATTAAAACTTTTTGTATCATTATTAGAAGAAAAAAGGGGAAGTTTGCATGTTGCATCATGATGTGGGACTGTAGCAGGAGGTTCCGGTCGTGGCTGGACAAGGAAGGAACAATATGTGACAATACTGAAACAAAATATCAAGTCATAAGGAAAAAAAAAGTTAAAGTTTGGGCATGGACGGATCTTTCAAGTGGACAATGACACCAAGTACACCTTCAAATTTTGTTGCAAAGTGGCTTAGGACAACAAATTCTTGTAAAATCTAAATCTGTGAGCAACAAGACTCACAAATTGGAATTAGAAAAGTTTGTCATTTTCTAAACTGTATGTAAATGCCGGGTTGGGACCGCATCATATACAAAGCATCTGTGGATTTTAAGAATGTAATGGTGAAGTGCCAACATAAATACTTCTCACCGATGTCCTCCTCGATACCAAGTTGTAGCTTCTTGCCTTCCATCTTCTCTATCTCCTCATCATTGAATTTATACCAGTCGCCAGTAAGAGCATCCTTAACATGGGCGATATAGTGGCCTGAGTAGGCGCTGATACCCCGATGGATAAGCACTGCACTCAGTTCATAAATACACTTCTGGTCTGCAGAGAGAAAGACAAATATTAGACTCCCTCTCTACATTTAAGGTTAGAGTTAAGGCCTTCCTTCTTGATAAAGCCTTTAACTCTGTGGTCTCTTAGACCACCTCCTAGTAATGCGGCTATATGCGGTGTGTGTGTGTGTGTGTGTGTGTGTGGAGGGGGGGTGGGGTGGGGGAGTGTCCTATTGTACACTGAGCATCTTCACACTGTCCATCTTATCTCAGTTTCAGATTCTCCTGCATGATTTAACAGAATCAACACTATCTCTCCCTTCATCTTCTGCACGGGTCCTACCCATGGTGACGCTGGGTCCTACCCATGGTGACGCTGGGTCCTACCCATGGTGACGCTGGGTCCTACCCATGGTGACGCTGGGTCCTACCC
>JBAMYA010043535.1:0-13282 GCA_037176975.1 Arrhamphus sclerolepis | reverse complement strand
GGTCAGTCTGGTTTACAGCTGACCATGTGTGTGTGTCAGATTCTTCAGAGAGAGAATTAGAATGAGTAAGCATGAGTAAGCATAAGCTGCATATGAACCACAATAATCATAAAGTATAGTGACCTATTTATATATAATGTGCTGATTATATATTTAGTATAACATAACATAATATGATGAGTGGCTTGCATAAAGAATGTGTAATTTAGTAAATTTTCCTCCAGATGTTAACATTTAGTAACCAAATGCCCTGACAGCATATTGGTATGTTTGTCAGTGAGTTTGCAGCGATGGACTCATTCATTGACAGTCCCCTGCATCCCCCTGAACGACATATGAATAGATTAATGATTAATAATATTGATGTGATACTGGACTTCACTTTGCTTCGGCTACTCCTACTTTTTCTTCTCTGTAAATCTGTAAAACATCGCAAACCAAATACAATGCAAGTTACGTACCAATGCAAACAGCAGCTTCAATTTAAACGTCATGATAAATGGTCATATATACTTTATTGCTGCGCATTTATATTGGTTATATTGCTATATGGTTATGGTTTCAACTGTTTGAAACTGCAGTTGATTGCCATAGCTTATCACGTACATAAAAGATGCCAGAATACTTTAAAACAAATTTCCACATTCTCTGAAATTATAAGAATATTATATGTAATTATTTAAAGCATCACTGTTTTCTTTTCTTTGATCCCAAGACTCATGTTAAGAGGTCTTAGCATCCTTATTGGACAGAAAATTAAAGTGGGTGTGGCTGAGTCGTAGTAATCTGTATTAATGTCTTCATCACTTTTTAGCTAAACATGGTTTAGAAATGAGCGGTAAGCATTATTTGAATGCCAATTTCTGTTTGAATAACAGCATGATTCATAGCAATGGAATGAATCTAACAGCATTTCTATTTACTGACAGTTTCTTATATCATGATACCGTGAAATGACAAGACAAGGCAGTTGTTTATGGTTTCAGATAACGTAACCACTGTTTGTCATGACTTTTTCCTGATGCCAGAAACAAGAAATACTAGTATACTAATGCTGCTTGAAAAAAAGCTTGTTACTTACAGACAGCATGTTTCTTAAAGTTGCAGTCAGTAATCTGCTATAATAGCTGCCTCCATGTAATTATCAGTGTTTGATGTTTCACCTCATATAATGAATATTTACAGCTTGTCCTGATGTCTCCCATAAATTGAAACCTCCCATATTGGAAAACATTTTATTTTTAGTTGTACACATGCTTCAGCATATGTTCTTAAAGGTTCTGGGCTTCAGATGCAATCTTGGCTTTCACTGCGTCTTAAATGAACTACACAACATATGGTAAAACCGTCTGCAAGAGGAGGCTATTGGCTGGAGTTTCTGTGTATCAAAGGGAACCCACGGCCATTTACTTCCAAAGAAATCAAATAAGATATTAAGAGATATCTTATCAATAAACACCATTACATACAAACTAATATGTCACATCGGGCAACTTGGGAAGTCACCAAGATTAGATTATAGTAAGATGTGAACTTTATTTGACGCTGGACTGCTGCAGAAAATAAAAAAATGGACCCAGCCTTTTACTCCTCATACTTAACGGGTTTTTTTTGTTTGTTTGCTTTTTTGTTTTTGTTTTTTTGCATATTTGCTTTCAGTATTGATTTTCGAATTATATATTTATTATTTATAATTACAGAGAGAATAGCATTTATGAGATGAGATAATTGTTTTTTGTGTGTGATGAAATTCCAATTTTTCTTCAAAGCACTACTCTCTTTCACACTGCAAGATAAAAAAAAATGAAATACAACTATTTTAAAGATAAAATTTAGGGGGAAAGAATTGTGAAGGTCCCACACAACACATATCCAGAATAGATCCCAATGTTTTTGTAGTACGTGACTGGTTTCATGTTTGTGGTCAGATGACTACACCACTGACCACGCTCTCGAAATGGCATCTGGTAGCTTCTCATATGTCCCTCACTGCATTTCTTTCATGTTCCTTGTTGCAGCAGAGCAAGAGCGGCTTCAGCAATGTAACTCACACAAAACCGGGCTTTACGACAAGGCCGTTTGGTGTCGAGTGAGCACTGATGGTGCGACATAAACATCCCAGTGGATTTGTTCAGGTTTTCAGCCTCTGTATTGATGCATTCATTATTTAAAGTAAGAAGTATACTGATTAAAGAGAAAAAAAAACAAAAAACAGAAAACATATTGAATTTTGTGATGAGTCTGTTATCCATTGCTGTCTTCTTTTTTCACATTCCTTCTTTGAAATATGTTTATTCTAAACAACAATCTAGACAAGTTGCCTCTGCACGGGGTAAAGGAGTGCAGGGAGGATGGCTTCAACTCCAGCTCTGCAGACTTCTTTAATGTGAAAAGAAATGGATCTTCTGCCAAACTACAGCTCACTCCCTCCTCGCAGGTCCCTGAATCTCAGGTTACATATTGATTTGATACCTCCATCTAAAGTTAGTCAACACCCAGCAACCTCCCAGCTCTGACCATACCGCTGTGATCCAACCTCCCAGATTTAAAACAGTGGAATTCCAACCGTGAAGCCTGCATGCCTTGTAAAGTTGATGTCACACACTAAAACCAAATGTGTGTCCTGTACGTCATTAAATCCAAGGCAATGTTAGTATTTGGTATGTAAATATAATTAATTTTAAAATGTACTATGACACACACTCTAACTTGAGCAACTGAAATTGGAAATATCTTGAAATTGTAGTATTGCTTCTTTAAAAACAAGTTCAAGTCTTTTAAGATAACAAAACAGATAACACACACACACGCATATCTATATGCATATCTCTCTCTATATTCTTTATTTTAATTATTTATTTATTTTCCCCTACAACGTTGTGCAGCTGTTCACAAAGTATCAGCATCTTCATGATCAAACAGGATGACACACAATGCATTTCTCTAAATTATGTTAGTGGTTGGGAACTCACTAAAATAAGTTTTTGTAATCTATTTCTCTTCTGTACTCTGGTTCAGTGCATTTTCTCACCCAGGCTTTAATTTTAGGGCCACCTACCTGCTCTCAGTTCTCAGTCCTCTCTTCCCTTTCAGACAGCAGTCTGGTCACACTGTGCCTTACCCTAATTTTGTCTATGTAATAGATCCTTCCAGCAGTGTGCACGTCTGTGCCTGATGCTCCTGTAAAGCTCAGACCCAGTGACTGCTAAAAGCTCTTTAGGCTTTTTTGTATTAGTGATGACTCCAAAGACATTGGAGGTTGAGTGGGCGGTGAAGTGTGTGTGTGTGTGTCTGTCTGTGTGTGTGTGTTTATGGGGGGGTTGTCACTTTAAAGGGTGGCTCAGAGAGAAGGTTAAATACCTCTTAAAGAATTGTTTGTTTCTATAAAACATACAACAAACAAATGAGGAGAAAGTTTTGTTATTCTCTGGACTGCTATTAATGGTATTAAATCTTTAACAAACTGGTTGTGAAGCTGTTTCTACATGGATGCAAACAAAAAAATAAACATTTTAAAAAAAGACAAAGAACTTGGCTTGTGGTTTCTTTGTACACAATTAATCATCAGTTACCAACTGTGAAAGGTCCTGAAAAGGAATGACAACATTTACACCTGTGCAGGAGAATAATTCCCCACTGATGTAAAATGCATTTATAAAGTCACAGAATGATGTTGGCATCCACCTCATATTATTAGCATATCATAATGAAAAGAAGTTCCTGCAACTTTAATCAACAATATTAGGAAATTCTGAGTGGACAATATTGACATCAACACATCGATAGGACAAAGGACAATCTTACAAAGGGTTGAATAATTTTAATGCAATAAGTCAAGATAGCTGTGAGAGAAAACTTGTTTTGATGCTTAGATTTTATTTAAATTGAGGTTGACGGGTGCATTAGAAAAATACCCTCTTGTTTCATGTTACACATTCTGCAGCTGTAGTTGCATGCCTTCAAAATAGCCATATTATTATAGGCTGATGTAAAAGTGGACAGCCATTGTTCAGAGGATGTGTGCGGTTTATCTATTTTGCTGGCAAAATAAGTCATAATTTATACCAACAAATTTGTGCACAGTATCGCATTCCTCCTTGCTCCCAGACGGAAAGTGTTTTTTTAACCACATGCCAGTCTTACTGCATGCCCAAAATCTTTATGGCCCTTGCTGTAAACTTTGACTTGAGCACACAACAACAACCATAAATCTTATAAGCTGTATGTCAAGAATTCAGCAAAGTGACAAGCGTCATCTTCCCGGAGGTTCCCACAGGTCTGTCAGGATTTAAGGTATTTGTATGGTAAATATCAGCAATAAATTACATCTTAAGTGGGAAGGATTTTTATTTGAGCACCGATAGTTCAATGTGTAAAAATTGGTCTGATACTAACTGAGAAAGAGCATAAAATTTTAAATTTTGTCTTATAACACACCACAATGCAAAACAAAAAAACACTTGTCAGTGTCATTTTTATGAAATCATTTAGACCATAAAGCTGTACTACAGTTTATAGACATACTAAACAGAAATTCCACATGAGTAAAACATCCATTAACATTCATTGTGGTATTTTCTGAAGTACTCGAGCCGCTTGCTGAGGCTAATCAAAGCCAGCAGAGTTTTGTCACACCCTAAACTGCAGAGTCAATCGTTTTCAGGAGGAAAGCAGATAAAGCGGTGTGATCATATAGAAAATTTACTCTAATCAGATGTGTTCACAAGCTTTCTCAAAATCATGTGTCAATGAATCCAAGATGGACTGTAATCCCTCCCCACCCCCATGTATTTTTCAAAGCTATCATTAATTAGATTGTAGAAAAAGCACAATTGAGTTTGTTCTTTATTTTTTCATCAGTTATAACACAATAAATCAAATCTAACAAGCTGAATAGATTTTCTACTCAGAATATCTTAAACACTGTCTATTTTAAACACTTGCCACACTAGTATATCCATCCATCCATCATCTATACCCACTTAGGCCTGTGCTGGGTCTCAGGGATCTGCTGGAGCCTATCCCAGTGCTCTTTGGGTGAAAGGCAGTGGTGCATACTGGACAGGTCTACTGTACTATATATAAACTATATCCCACAGAGGGAAATTGGTTTTGTGAAGACTAACTTTCTAACAAGGTGATTTGTGTAAATCAGACTTGTGTTGGATAGATTTAAAGTCTAATATGAGATTGTATATTCCATAAAGATACATGGAATTCTATAATGAGATCCTACAAGCTTCTCTCTCTTGTTGTAACTCACTTCCTTGAACTGCCATTAACTGTTTTCCTATCTGACACATCCAGGTAAATCATGACTAATGATGGTTTAGTTTTTTCCAAATTCCATGGCCCACTTGCCAACTGACTCCTCAGAAGCATCTGTTCCTAATGGTCCATCTCATAATTTGCAACCCACTTCTTCTTGCCTCCCTTCCGCTCCATTTACCATCCCTATCTACCTGTTCTTTGACGTTCCACTCCTTCCTTTAGGTCTGTTCCCTGACAAGGTGTTTTATCTTGCTTTTTGGTTTTAATCTGTCTCAGTCAGTTTACTGCTTTACTGCCAAATTTCTTATTTGTCGATGCCACCCTCACTGTTTTATTAGTTTGCATCTTTTTGCTTTATTGTTTCCATTAAGCCAGTTGAAGATCATTTTACACCTTATTATTTGAGACGTTTGTAAAGCAACAGTGCAGAGAACCAGCTTTCCTCCTGTGGGTGGCAACACAAGTAACCCAAGTAGTGTCATAATCAGTGAGAGACTTTTATTAACCAGGCATAATGTTTGAGGGCTTGAGGGGGTGCACCATGCTATCAGGGAAATGGATTTCACCAATCCTTCTAAAAGGCCAGTGGCTGATGAGGTCCCACCATGAGTCTGATTTACAGCTCTGCTAGCTTTGCTCTGCTGATACACCCTGCTCGGGACTCAGTCTCAGCAGCATATATATATATAAATCAGGAGGCATTTTTTGATTCCTGTGGAAAGCAAAGCTGGCTGCTTGGTGATACTGAGTTCATAGGTTTGCACAGATCTGACAGTTCTTTTTGAGGTTCATGTGATTTACAAGTTTAAAGGCAGCAAGGGAACAAATATAATAAATAGAAAAGTAAGAGCTATTTCCCCAGCTATATCACTGGTTGCAGTGTGTTGTTATGACGAACTCCATCTGAACTTGGAACCTGTAAAATGTCCAGCATTTTGAAGCAGCCACACATCGAACTAGTGTGGGAGAAATGACAGCAAAACGTCTCGCTATAGCTCCAGTATAATTGAATCCCTGCTTTTCACAGTTCTCTCATCCAAAAAGGGGCTCATCACATCCCTGGCAAGGACTCGACAGCATTGAAACTCAGTTCCAAAGGAATTGTACTTTCACTGGACTCCTTTACTGAACATGTAAAGAGACATTGACCAAAGACATCCTCGTCATAAAATGCTTATCACACCCAGAAAGCCTTAAGTTTGCATTATTTATAAGAGTAAGTCATGTTACCGCTGCCTGAATACAAAGTAAGATATATACAAACTCAGATGGTTTATGAGGGAGGTTTTTGATATCACCATGCTAAGTGTAGTCAGCCTCATATTGTATAATCACTGGGATCAGTGGTGCAGAGCAGAACATGATGTTCAGTCTGAGGTGGTTATGAAATGAATGTTTTGAGTTGAAAAAAACATCTCTTTATTTCCCTGCTGCTGTCAGTGGTGAACGTGGCACTCAGACCTTTCTTTTCTTAATTGGACAAAAAAAATGTACCAAAGTAAATGTGTTCCACTCACTCTTATTATTCCTTCGTACAGAACTCCTGCTGGCCTGGGAATGCCTCGGTATTCCCCCGGAGGAGCTGGAGGAGGTGGCTGGGGGTCGTGGGTGTCTGGGCTTCCCTGCTCAAGTTGCTGCCCCCGTGACCCGACATTGGATAAGAGGACACTAATGGATGGATGGATGAATGGGATGGATGGAGAACTCCTGAACTGCTTAAAAAAAAAAAAAAATAGAATGTAAAGTTTTCTTCTTTACTTGTTGACATCTAGGCTAGTTCTGTTTATCTTAGAATTACACTGTGTAAGATTTTCTCCCAACTTGTGGTGAGGTCGTATACTGCAACCATTCTTTATCCCTCCCCTTTTCCCAAGACTCATTTCTGCCTTCAGTAGCTGAGAAATGTCATTGAGGCTGATCTGGAGAACAGAGAAGTCATCAACCAACTCAACTTCTAGCAGTTTTCGCTTTGTTAAATAGTTATTCGTCATCGGTTTCGACTCTGTTCCTGTTTTCCTTTTCTTGGCAATGGATCTTCCTCAACATACTTTCTGAAACAGCTGTGGTCATTTTTTTTTTTTCTTTCTGCTCTTTCCTTGGCTGTCTCTATGCTCTCCCTCCCACTCTCCCTTTGAGTTTGTTGCCAACTACTGGTAGCGCTAGCATAAACACAAAGCTGTATTTTCCTGGATGTTCCCTGGTGTGGACTGTCGTTTCAAGATGGCAGTGTAACATGGCGATCACCACTGAATACGACAGCGCAATGTATATTTAAATGGAAAATTCAAGACCTACCAGAATGCTGTGATTTGTTGATGGAAGTAATGACTAATTAATAAGGTCATACTTTTGAATGAAACAATCCATTTTTGATAATAGACAACCTGAAAAATTACACAGTCACTTTAAAAAGAGAATAAGCAGCTTCTTTTTTTCCTAGCTTTCCTTAGACCAGGAGTGTCTTAAAAGGGACACGAGTTAAAACTCAGTTACATGTTTCAGAATGCACCAAAAATGCCTATAACCTTTACAGGTGAACTTTATTTGACCTTCTATGAACTTTCAAATGCACATGTCCAACTGTTCAATGTGTCAGTTCTTAATGCACAAATTTTATTTTCTCCAACATTGAGATTAACTGCAAAAATCTCTGTCTGCTCAGTGTCTGATCCATGAATCAACTACTAAACCCTCAATAAGAATTTGCATTTAATCAGTTCTCTTCATCATGCTGTTCACATTTTGACACCATGAGACCATTAAAACAGCTTAAAAACATTTATTGATCAACAGCACCTGGCCTTGCGAGGCTTCAAGAGGGATGTTGTCAGAAAGCAGTTGCCACTGAGCATGTAGTATCACAGCGTGTCATCAGCAGGTTGGAACAGAGATGCAGAGAGACTGAAATGGAGTCACAGAAAGACACATCCCAGGCTGATGACCGCCTGGGATCAGTGCCCTGCAGACGTTTTTTGAGTTAAAAAAATATATATAATTGAATGCTTCTGCTTGAATGTCGTACTTTCATCATATAATACCAGCGTAGCGTGAACGTTTTACATTTTCCCTAAATTTCACCCAAAAGTCAAATAGTCCTGACTTTTTGTGAGTAGTCTATCCTTCTTTTAGTTAAAAATGGAATGAAACTCTGAGTCTGAAATAAAGGAAGCCCATGCTCTCTAAAAAGCTTTGGAAAATGCAAATCTATTTACAAGTATTATTCAAAGTCTAAAACATTGATTCATTGTATAGAGCAAGAGCAAAGGCAAATTCTTCAGTCAAGTATTGGCTATTAATAATCAAATTAATTGCAACACTGAAAGAAATTGCATTTTTTTTTCTTAATTCTCTGCAGGTACAATCTGCAAGTGCTTGTTTATCCTCTTTTATGAAAAACATGGCACATTTTAAAAATTATTCATTTTGTATTTTTCAAGCCGTGACTCTGTATTATCTTGCAAAGTCGATCCTTTAATGTGGACAGACATTTTGTGCACTTAAAACTTAAACTTCAAAAGAGTGAGCAGATGGTGCAACAGACGTGACTGGTGCTCTGATGTGAGGGTGATACCATCCTCATACGTGTTAATTGATAATTTAGCAGGAATGTGTAATGGTCACATCTCGGCCATTGAGTGGGAGCTGGTGTCAAACTGTCAACACATTACGCTGAGCTTAAGTGTTTTCATGGAGATCTCTGTTCAAAAATAAAGTTTAGCATGTCAAAATTGAATAATAATTAGTTACTTGTGAGCAAGGGTGTGGTAACTGAATATTTTTATATGGCAGTGTGTGTTGAGTCTAAATCTGAACAGCATGTGCTTTAAGATACCACTGGAAGCTTATGTGCACTACATGACACTCTCCAGCACATGTTTTGAACTATAAGTCACTCAACAATAGATCAACATTAGCAAGGGCATGGATTATCACGACCTCTGTCCGACATATAAGCAATGGTGGCGTGGTCTCGTTTAGCACCAAGATTAAAGCCAATATGTTGCCTATACGTTTTCACTTTCTGCTGCTTTTCTGACTCATAGTGTAACTTCTTCCTGCCTACAAGATTCTAGACTTGTGTGGCTGGAGTCACGATGAAATGCTTTTTTGGCTTTGAGAGTGCTGGAGGTCGAGGGTAGCGTGGCTTCCCTGGTATTCTCTGTTCATCACGTGGCTCAAATGATGGAGGAGTTTTAGAATAGCTGAAGTGTATCACATTTCCACCCAGGCAGCAATCTGATTATTCATTCACGCTGTAAAGAAAAATAACAGAAATGTGCCAGAAGGATTCATTTTTCTTCTCTTATTGTACTCCAAGTGTTTGGTAATACTTTACCTCTATCTTCCACGCACTTTCCTCTCCCCTCATGGTGATAAACCCGTAGCTTTTTCTGTCATGCCACTCTCTGGGCACTCATAACGGCACCACCTGTTGCAGGGACACTTGAGTTGGGATGGTGCAAACTTGGCACTGTTCCCTCACCCCTCCCCCTGCAGTATCTTTTTACTAGTGCCATGAGTCCAATTAATGCTGCTAAATCTGCTACAGACAGAAAGCACACCAGTGGAGGGGGAAGGAGGAGGGGGGTGTTCTGTGGGTAAAAACAGTGTAAACCATCTTCTACTTCTAACCTGTAAATATGGTGGGAAATCAAATACTGCTTATTTGCTCAGATCTCTATTACACCTCATACTTTAGTGATGGAAATTAATTATTGAATTCCATCTATTACTCTCTTCATTCAGTTTATGAGTTCATTGTGAATGCATTTAGTTCCGTTACCAGACAAGATTTTGTGTCTGATATTTGAGGTGTCCCCTGTCCTACAAACCCTGACATGGTTCTGTTATGTGAAATGTCTCTGTTTTGGCTAAAGCATTCTGGTGTGGTCTGTAAAACATCTGAACTGCTGATTTTCTGTGGTATTCCTCATCAATCTCCAAAGATGTACTGTATGTTTAAACAATTTGCATGTGATTGTAATAAAAATTCACTGTCTAGTCTAGTCACTGTCAGGTCTTCATTATTTAGAGTCTTAAATACTGTCTTTCTATGATATTAAAATCACACAGTGGTTAAAAAATATAAAGAGAGGAATTTAGATTTTTTTCTATGACAACTTCTTTGCAGAAACGGTCTGTGCTGGTGAATATCTAGTGTATTTGTGCATAATGATGATGATGGTATACATGGTATACATACATATGTAAGGACAAGCTTACCTTTAAGCATGAAATGAGCATGATACATACAAAAAAATAAGAAATATATATATCTATATCTATAGATATATAAGTTAAAGGGTCAACTGGAGAAAAACAGTGAGAATTTATTGATATGTGTTGAATGTGCATGAAAAGAAAATATCTCCATTTATGAATGGCCCTATATTGCTTAGGAGATGTACAGAAGTACTCATAGTGTATACATACATACATACATACAGTACATACACACACACACACACACAGTACATTTTGAAAAGTCTCCCTTTAAACCTAAACAAACAAACCAACATACCAAAAAAATAAATAAATTAAAAAATTAAAAAAAATGCACAGGAAAAATATTCAATACCTTGAAAAAGATGATACCACTTTACTTAAAAAGCCCTTTTTTCATATCTACAATGCACTTATTTGTAAAGTGTGTATCTGGGCCCCCTGACAGAAAATGTGTCCAAATGCATTTTGATAATAAAGCTCTTAACACTGATGCCATGTGATGTTGGCCTGTGGTTCAGTACAATAATAATAATAATAACGACTAGAAAGGCACTCAGCGAGCGCAGACCTCCTCCCCAAGCAGCACAGTTCCCCCACATATCGTGACTTACACCCAAAAGTATTACTCCTACATTTGTTTTATTATATTGGATTCCTTGACCATGTAAACATACACTTAGCAATTGGAATTGCATTGATATCATCATTAGTTCAATAGTTATTCACAAAAATGGACATTTCTGTAATGGTGGTTTTCTTCTGGATCCAGCTCCATAACTATTATAGATACAGCAAATCTGTTAACATACTTCTTTTTCAGTAGACCTTCAGCTACTATTTGGTGTTAGTTGCATGTCTGTATCTACTTTTGTTACCTCACAGTGTTGAAATAGATGATAACCCCCGACTTTTTTCATGTTCCGGATCTTAGAATCCAGAATATTCCAGGATCCAGATCATACTTTTACACATTATTGATGCTGTCATGACCATGTTGCGTATTTTTTTTGCCAAGCATTCAGAGCATTTATTGAGGAGATATATATATAGGCCTACACATATCCTGAAAATGGCCCTATCTCACAATGATAAAGAATCCTTTAAAAAATTCCTGGATCCAGACAGTGATGCGGATCACCTCCAAAATTTGATCATTTGTTCACAGTCCCAATTTGGACATATTCTGAATTTTTTATGAAAATCTGTCCATAGATTTTTGAGTTATGTTGCAAACAAACAAACAGACAAACCAACGCTGGCAAAAACATAACCTCCTTGGCAGAGGTAATAATTGTGGTAATAATAATAATAATAATAATAATAGACATTAACACTTTATAAAGGATTACTCTGTGTTATCACAGCACTGCATGCAGAAATATTTTGTATTCATTGTGCATACAGTTGCTTCATCCACCCCATCCTGAAGACTGTGTAATTGATAGAAAACTCCTTCATAAGATTAAAAATGATTCAGCAATAGCGTATTAGGTTTACAGCAACAGAGTAAAACAACCCAAACTCTAAGAAATTCCATAGTTGTAAAAACAGTCTAATAAGTTTGATAAGGGACCTTTTAGAAGAATAACATATTTAAAAATGACTTTTTTATTTTTTGCTAAAATATCAAGTTCTAATTTATTTCATCAGAAGACGATTTGTCAGACCGAGTGTTGCAGAAGTAGCTGATATAACAGTGACAATGGAACAAATTAGAAAGAATTTCCTTTCTAAATTACTGAACTTAGTTCACCTGCTCACATAGTTATGATCTAAACTATCCTCCACTTACTTGCAGTACTTACAAAAAAAATAATAAAAATCATTATCTTTTCTTCATCAGCAACGAGAATGATAGGGGTGTAACAGTTTTCTCTTGAACTTATCATTCCAGAAGTTGATGGATGATTTGCTCCAAAGCATCTGACCCATTTAGACCTAATTCCTCTGCAACTTTAAACAAAGGCATCTTTTCAAATTTCACACACACTCATAAGAACAGCTTTTTTTCCCTTTAGCTTTTCCATAGGTCAGGACCTTTTACAAGATGCTTCAATTCCTCAGGGTTTTATTTTATTATCATTATTTTTAATCTTTATTAGAAAGCTAACTTTCGCCCCTTTCAGACCAACCCAGTTTCTGTTAGTACTAATAGCACAATAAACCGTACTCACAGCTCACAAGTCAACATTACCTAAAGTGCCTTATTACACCCTTGATTACACATAGATCTATAGTGTTGAACATTCACCAACTGTACAATTAAATATATTCACCTCCATACAGTGGTCAGGAATTTGAAATCTCACCATAAAGACCAAAACTGTTTTGTGCCATGCTGTAAGAAAATGTACTTTGTTCTTTTAACTGGTTCAGTAGAAACTGAGTCACTTTTGGAATTAGTCTTTAATAGTCATTTGAGTAACTGCACTTTTATCTTTAGGCTGACCTTGATTTTGAAAACTAGAATTTCCCCCTTGTACTAATAACACACCAATCAGCCACAACAAGATGACCACTAAAAGATAACATAATGAATAACGTAAGCACTGCTAATCTTTTAACAATACAATGTTCTACTGGGGAAACCTGTATTCTGGCATTTACATGAATGACATTTTGGCACTGGCTCCCCAATTCCAATTCCTTTCCCAAGGTCATATTTCTCCTTACAGTACGTGCCTTCCCCAGGAGATAAGTTGTTATTTGAGGATAGACTCATGCTTGTGTTACCAGAATGTATTTTTTTCCTCTCTTTTTTTTTTTCTTTGTATTTACTTTCTTT
>JBAMYA010043534.1:0-13282 GCA_037176975.1 Arrhamphus sclerolepis | reverse complement strand
ATTATTATTATTATTATTATTATTATTATTATTATTATCATTATCATCATTATTATTATTATTAGTATTAGTATTGTTGTTATTCTTATTATTATTATTATCATTATTATAACCATCATCATTATTTCAATTGCTCCTCTTCCAGGATTTTTTTTTAAAAAGAAAAAAAAAAAAAAAAGATTTTCTGTTTTCTTCTTTGGTGATTCAATGACCAAAAGGCTGTGCAGGACCTTCTAGTCTTGATACAATTCGCCTTTGAGGAGGGGTTGCAGTGCTTATTTACAACTTAAAGCTGGACATGGGTCTATGAAGGAGTTTCTCCATGCTTTAGAGATTGAACTTCTGGCTGTGAGTTCTCATCCATGTTTTCTGAGAGAGTTTATCAACGTTATCTGCTGAAGCTGCATGTAATCTTATCTGCTCAGTTGTTGCCATGGAAACACAACAGCTCAATGCATTTACAGATGAATAACAGTTCTATGCCACATCACTCTCCTCAGGATGACCACACTCCCTTTTCTATGAAAACACTATAAACGTACTTGCAGCAACATACTCTGTTGAAAAGTTGTCGACACGGTAAATGTACTCCTTGGTGGGTGTTTTACTACTGCTCAACTTTTTCGACGATGCCTCTCCTTCAACCTGCCTGGATTTTCTGGGCATATAACTTTGGCTTTAATGAGCTTAATCCGCTGCTCCCATACATTAACAACTTTCCTGTTGTCATGGTTACTCATCACAACTAACATTCCAGAATTACGAGCAAAAGCACATCATCCACACCAATGTCGAAAAATATTTTACAATTCTTTTTTTTTTTTTTTTTAACAGAAGATAGCACAAGATAATTTAAAGATGGTGCAGAGGAAGACGCACACTAGTGTGGCAGCATTTTATGCATCAGAGAAAAAAAATCTACCTTTTTTTCTCTCGATTGAATGTTGTTTTAGTGGTAGACAAATGCTGTATTAGAAGTCATTTGCATTTTGCTCTGCCAACAGATGTCACATTAATCTATGTTTGTGGTATTTCATACTTTGCAGTTACGTATGAGGATTTAGGGCAGAATTAATGACATCAAATCATGTAGAAAGGACATATGGTGGAAACGTGCTGCAAGGATCAGCAAAGTAAAGTAAGTTATGTTTGTACTAAGCTTATCTGCAAAGACTATATTGCTCTCTCCCCTGTGGCTCTAAGTTGTTTGTTTATTTATCTAGACCACAGAACAGTAATGTCAGTGTAATAAAATACATTGTTGTACATTACTATTTACACAATTACATGTTTCATTACTATATCAAAGAGATTAAAATGCACTTTGTCATCAATCAATAATTGTATATTACACAATTACACAACCTTCTCAAAAGCATCCCAATGGAACATGCACTATCATTAAAAATAATTATCTTCCTACACCCATGTTTCCCGCATCCGGCCTTGGGCGGGGGGACAGGTACTGGTTGCCGGACCTGGGTCTGGGCTGTACCGGGCCTCTAGTGGGAGTTGGGAGTGGTGAGAGAATGATTGTCCATGTCTTTATCAGTCGGTGTATGTTGGTGTTTCTGTGTGAATGGGTGTCTACTGTCCATCCTGGGTTTGGGGCTCTTTGCTGCTGGGCTTGCCTGGGCGGCTCCCTGTGCTGGGTTCTTGTGCTTCACGGCCATCTCCACTTCCCCCCACTGCTCTTGCAGCTCGGCACGCTGGTGGCTCTGGGGTTTCCACCTTGGGCATTGAGGTAGGTGCCGACCTGGCAGTGTCGGCTGTCAGAGGTAGCCCCGTCTCTCAGGGCAGGCGGGCCTTTCGCCAGGTGGGGGGTGTGGTCCTGGGGGGGCTGGACCTCTTGGTCCGGCGATCGGCCTGTACTGGGTGGCTGGTGCTCGGCAGGGTCTCGGTCCGCCACTGTAGGCTTCCTGGCTGCCTTCTTCCATGGTCATGCGGGCTCCACCCGGGGCTTTGCTCTGTTGCCTGCTGGGTGGGTTTGGGGCTTGGTGACGAGGGACTCCCTCCTTTCCCTCTTCTGGTCCCTCGTAGGGGCTGCTGGTTGCCTGGGTCCAGGATTCTTCCTTGTCTGCCCCTGATGTCTTGGGTGGCCTGGTCCCCCCCCCATGTTTCAGATTTGCAGTGGATGCTTATTCAGCCCTATCCCCCCACCCCCACCCACCCACCCTTCATATCCCCCTCACTTTCTTTATTTTCAAAAAAAAAAAAAAAAAAAAGCTTCATTGAATGATGAGAAAACTGGCTCTATGGGCTTATTGCCTGTTGTTGCCAGTACCTCAGTGTAAGAAATAAAAAAAGAAAAATTTTAAATTAATTAGAAAAAAGTAGAAAAACAGCTGGTCTAAATGAATATCATATTAAAACCCCAAAAAATTATTTATTTTATTTGTCTATCAATCTAGCGTTCCAGATGATAGTTGTTCATTAAACATTTGAACATATTTTTGGTGAACAAGAAACTGAAGCGGTGAATTATTTATTTAGATATTTATTTATTTTGTGCAAGCAAGATTGTATCCATGTGTTCTTGTTCTGGCTCACTTTTCACAAGTGTTTCGACATATTTACGAGGGACTGATGCTGACATTAATTATTTACAAAAGGTAAGACCTGAAGAACTGCAACATTTAAAATTATGTAATGTTTAGTTACATTTGTAAAGCTATGGAAAATACTGGCAACACTGGTTAATATTGTTTCTCTAACTTTTTGAAGCTATTCCTGCATGCGTACAGAAATCCATGGAAAGGTAGTAAGTGGTTGTACTGCAAAATAGCCGTAAAAAAAAAAAAAAAAAAAAAAGAAACTATGCTGCTTATTTTAAGGTCTGAACTCTCATGTTAAGTGTGAGCTTTCACAGCAATGTTGACACCTACTGTGGAAACTGGTTCTAACATTGACCCGTTATATTTGGCTAAACTCAGTCCTCGGGAAGTTACGTGTCAGTTCTAAATTTCACTAGAAGGAATTGTGCAATATGGTGGTGTGGTAGTTCGCACCGTTTTCTTACAGCTAAAAAGTTCCCTTTTTAAATCCCAGCTGGGATCTTTCTTTGTGGCGTTTGCATGTTCTCCATCTGCTAGCTTAACTTTCTCCAGGTCAAGCTTCCTCCCACATTTCAAAAACATGCATGTTAGGCTGAAGGGTGATTCTTGATTGATCAGTCAATGGGAGTATGATAATCAATGCTGGATTATGTTTTTGTTTTGTTTTTTTTGTTTTTTTATGTAATGATTGTTTAATGAATGAATCTCTGCATTTATGAACTTTATCTGAGTCAACTGGAGCTAGCTGTGGTTTCTGAAAGCTTGATTCTTTAAATCCAACAGAGACTTCATTTTATGGTTTCCATAAACCAAAAATATCTTTTTTCCTCCAAAGTCATTGAGGAATTTTCGGTTTTAAATCAAACACTTTCTTGTCTTTAACAAAGTCCCAGAAACATGAACAGTTGAACATTGTTGTTGTCACTGAGTGGATATTGTACGGCTGATGCGTCCAGAATTAATGTATTCACACTTCTTCAAATACATACATTAAAGCTGCTGCATTCCATGAGCAGACCTACCAAATGGTTTGTTATTCAGAACCATCTGTGTATCTGGAAGTTGCTGAAGATTGTTTGGAAGAGGGGCTATCTCGACTTGGCAGGATGAACCATCTGTCTATCACATCTATTTAAACCAAGCTTCATCAGCAGCAAACCATTTATCAACATCTTTCCAAGGCAAGTCAGAAGAAGAGTGAAAACATCTTCTCCAAGAGAGGCTTTCAAGATATGCTCATGTTGATGTTTAATGGAGGACACTTCGGGTTGATTGTTTCATCATGGCTAGAAAAAAAAAAAATCAAACTGCTGCCCACAAAGTATCCAGAAAGAGGGGTATTTATTGTGTTGACCAGCTTACTGTGGTAACTATGCTCTATGGAAAAGTAAGGCAAGTTTATTTGTAGAGCAAAATTCATACACAAGGCAATTCAGAGTGCTTTATAGGTACATAAAATCGCAAAAGGCAAATAAAGTCATTCCATAAAACATAAAAAATAATCATTAATTTATAAAATTAAAAAGAGAGCAGAATAAAAAAAGCATAATTAAAAATTCAAAAACAAACCTGTCGAAACAAGAGCGATCATCCACTAAAACAAGGCCATATGAACCACTGTAAGCTCGATGTTCAATTAACTAACCATGTAGGTCTTTTAGAGTGACTCATGAAGTTTTATGTCTTCAACCTGCCATTTAGCGGGATATTGTGCCAGGTAAAAGCTATTAAAGGAATTATGTCTATAGAGAAGAAATAAAAATAATGGAGATGAATTACCTTTAATCAATGATACGTTGTTCAGGGGATCACTCACTGCTTTCTGATCCATTTCCTTTTCTGTTCAAAAACAAAACAAAACAAAACAGTACATAACATGGGAATATCAACACAGATACAGTCTATACATATCTATAGAAACAGATTTCAAATCAAGCAGATTTGATATTCCTTAGATGTAAACACAAAACTGCATGTTCATGAATGAACACAGCACTTTTAAAAGAGGCACCTACACTGAGCTGCCAAGAGATTTCCTGAGAAAGTCACAGAAAAATAACAAATAATAAGGAGGGGATAATATTACCTTATGTTGTCCAAGAGCTGGAGTACTCTGTGTGCTGAGGCTACAGCGGTCCCTGACATGAAGAACTCTTCCCCAACTATCAGATTTTTTTCAGATGTGAAATGGAACAGCCCAAGTAGCTAAGGGGGGACTCTGCTGGGGCGACGGACCCCGTTCAACACAGCTCACTGCTAATGAGGGACTGAAGCCAACTGCAAGAAATAGCCAGTCAGGAGTAAACAAATACCTAGAGTGTGATCAAAATGCAGCACAAGATGTAAGTAATAAGACTGCCTTAAACAGCAGGAACCCCCCCTATGTCGGCTGAAGTCCCCGGCCCCTCCACACTGGGTCGTGTATCCATGCAGGGCATCTCGGAAGCTGCAGCTGCACACTTACACAGAGAGGTTTTGTTCAGAGCACTGAGCTGCTCTCTAGCTGGTTGGTGCTGATGTAAAAATCTACAGGATGACACTGAGAAGGGACCACTACTGTGCGAGTGTGTGTCATGCATGTGTACCACCTGTACCACTGTTGTTGTGCTCTGTTCGCTGCCTATTTTTTATATTAGTCTGCTAAACATTCAGCTTTGGTATATAGTTTTTTTCCGTCTAAGCATTTCAGGGGTAAAATTTTTTGTTGCTTTGGACTATTAATTAAAACACTGAATTTATGGTCAGAACTATCATGAAGATTTTTCATTGCAATTTTGTCACAAAAAATTCTACCTGCTTTTTGCAAATACAACAGGGTCAGTGGTGAAGTACAAATTGTGCTTGTTTTTTTTCCACCAAAAATCAGCACATTTCCTCTTATAATACTAAGAAGCTACTTAAAAGTAAAATACTTTTTGTAACTAAATTTAACAGTGCTGGAAAAAGAAAATCATGGAAATCTCTTACAAGGTAGCTGTAGAAGTCAGAACACAACTGTAACGCCAAGATTATGTGTGATTACTGGAAAGTGGGGTGTCAGCTTGCAGCTACTGTGAACAGCTACAAAACTGAAAAAGAAGAAAAAAGAAATCTGAAAACATTTTGTTTATATAAATATATATAAACATAATTATGACTACTAGATCTTGTGGAGTGAACTACTGTCTCATAGTAGAAAATGTAAGATGTGATAAAATGTGGTTAACAAAATGTCAATAAGAAGAAGATAAACAGAGTTTAATGACTTCTGGTTTTACTCTGTGACCAAATTCCAGCCTGAAGCATGGTCTGATAGGGTAAAGGTCAGTCATGTCAGAAACTCATGATTTAAAGTTACAAATTGTTGCTAGATGCCATCTATTAAAATGCTTAGACGTCTCCAGGACATTTAAATTTCCCTAACTCCACAAGGGTGTTATTTTTTTCAACTGGAGAACATTAAAGAGCCAACTTTTAGTTTACAGAATTGAAAATGTGAAGACAAGTGAAGGAAACTTTCATAAATGTTTGTTTTTTTGTTTTTGTTTTTTTAAAAAGAAGAAAAGCATACAGCAAAGATACTAGTAAATGGTCGCTGCCCATAAGTGTGCAAATGTATGCCAAATTTCCAGGATCTGTCTGTTAATAGTGACCTGGATACTAATCTGAACAAAGATTAAATGATAATTTTGTCTTTTAATTTCTAAATGCAGCCTGAAAAGCTGACTTGAAGATAAAAAGAAAAGAGAAAGAAAAGGGTGGTACTGATCAACACTCAGTTTATGAGGACAAGTCATTTCAAACTTCATCCACTTATTAACTTTCTGCAGGTTCAGGCTGCAGGGCAGCAGTTGAAGTACAGAGAGCCAGACCTCCTTCTTCCCGGCAACCTCGTCCAGTTTTCTAGGAACCCAAGACGTTCCAAGGCCAGTCCAGAGATTTCATCTCTGCAATTTGTCCTGCTTCTGTCTTGGGACTTCTTGTAGATGTGATATCCCTCAAGACATGCGTTGGAGAAAGATATATATTCTTATGTTTAGCCACATCATTATGACAATATCTGTCTAAGCAAGACTGAGAGTAAAGACTTCACACTTTCTAGGTTTTATGATGTTCAAATTGCATTGCATGCAAGGCGCTCAGACAGCAAGCTGCACACAAGGCAAGGCCTTGCAGCTGTCATGATGCACACACTATGCATATTTTCTTTCCAGATATTAAAAAAAAACTATGAGCTAATATTAAAAACCCATTTCTATATTAATTTTATCCTACCACATTTTTTTAAATTTTAAGTAGGAATTCACATCCATGACCATTGTACAGTACAACTGTAATTCATTAGTAAGAATTTCAATAAACCACAAATTTGTGAAAAATTGTGTGTGTGATTTTGTGACACCTCAGTTGCAGTCAATAGTGTCGAAGAGCTAGCTATGATCACTTAATTTATTTAACACTTTGGTTGAATGTGTGAATAAAGACCTAAGAGATACTGTATATATCACTTCTTGTGTTGTTAATTGTACTAAAATGCTGCAGCAAGGAACTCTGGGTTGGGTTGGGTTGGACAGCAAGCCATTGGTTACATCTGGTGTCAATCAAAAGACCACACCCTCTAATTATAGACAAATGTATTGCTTTCAAGAATTTTACCTTGTGTGGTGCAAAAAACAGTAATTCTGTTATTGTCATCAAGGTATAATCTAGCTACGGTGACCAAACTAGATTTTTGAACCAGCCAGACTGAATTCTAGAGCCAATAACCAGTGGTCAGTCGAGTAACTGCAACTTTTCTTAGTTTCATGTTGGATTCAACCCGGAGGCTGGAATCTCTGTACACTGTACAAACTCTGCTGTTCTACCTACAATGTTAGCAGCTTGACCATGGTCGTCACACTGGTCAAAGACAGACGTCTACTTACAAGCCAATAAGAAGGAAACTTGAATTTACATCTTAATTATTGTGACCTAGAGCCAATCCAAAGAAAAATAAAATCTTATTTGGCTTCCCCCCTTAACCATGACCACATTTTTTTTGGCACTTGCAAATGCTACACTTATTGTTTGTTTACTGTCACTGCACACTGATTATTCAGTTCTACCTCTGCCTGCATCAGTCATAGCCATAAGATTCAACATGGCTAATCAACGTACAGTTTGTGCATATCATTCTTGACACTGTTCCCAAAATTAAGCAAATTGAAATTGTACAGTGTGTGATCTTATTATCTAATGTAACAGCAGAAATTGTGCAGTGTATAGGAGCGCTAAGGTAGCAGCACGTGCTCATCCGGGGCTTTGCAGATCCTTGTCATTCCGGTCTTTCCCCTCTATGCCAGTGGTTTCGCCCGAGGCATTCCAGGCTAAGTGCGCTCATCACTTACATAAATGTAATTTCTTGCCTGGAATTTCTTGTGAGGTGCAAAATGTCGATATTCTTCCAGGTTCACACTGTACAATTTCGGCTGCGTCAGACAAAAAATGCACAATCGTGGTAGAAATCGGTCATTGTAGCTCAAAAAAACAGACAATTTGACAGACTGACAGATATGAAGCAGTGTCAGAAATTTGGAGGAATTCTCTCCAAATGTGTGTGTGTGTGCCTGTTGCTTTCTCTACAATCTCTGTCAGCTAAACAACCAATACTTGTATGCACCGTGAAATGACGTAAACATTAGCATGTCAATACAACACAGTAGCCTAGCAACAACAGTATCATATACAACGCCAAAGTGGGGAACAAAAATGTGGAACTCAAATAAAGAAGATAAACACTATCTTTCTCTTCATTTGATCTATTTCCTTTTCAGAGCACATGAACACCAGTGTGGCGAGGGCTACCTTTTCAACTCACTGGCGCATTAGCAGCAACTTGAGGTGGGAAAACGCAAATGACATGATGACACTGCGCTTAGAGTAAGAAACATGCTCAGATTTCCTTTCCTGTCGTAACCACGGTTCAAGGTATGTTCAATCACACAGTGACGTGCAATAAATTAATTATTCACCGACTTCATGTTGTGTACTGTGGTTTGCATTAATCTTATGCAAGCCACATTAACCTTAATGCATATGATTGCAAAAATCATAGTTCTAACCTGAACAATTTGTCATTCCCCTCACGTCGAATCAGTGCCTTCCATCTTTTCTAGGCAGATACATCTTTCGGCCACTTTACTCACATCACTTCAGTCATGAAGGGATAGATGTGTAGTTTCTCCGCATCCGTGCTATGTGATGCACACGCTGCCACATTGTAAGAGTACGCCATGGTTGTTCGAAGGTAAGAAACGATGTAATGAATGATCTGTATCGTTTGTTTTGGCTTGTTGCTTTCTCTACCGGAAGTGGTTGCGTCTGCAAAAAGTCCCAAATGCAATGACGTACAATTGGTGCTGCCATTAATGGAAGAACTATTTGGTCACGTGACCCATAAATTTGTCCCAAATGCCCAGTTTTCTTCATACCAAGCACCATATTGCATAGAGGCTAGACCTCATTTAAGCACCCAAATGAATCCGGGAATCTGATTGGTCAGTTTTATTGCTTAATATACATTTATGTGGTGTGGTACAAAGAAGAAGAAGAAAAAATCAACCCCAGTACAGTTGTCGTGGATGTAAAATATTAACTATAGAGACCAAAACCGAGTTTCAATCTGGAAGTGGGATGGTTGGTGTGAACTAGTGGATAAAAACAACCACAGTTCCACAGTTCTCCATCAAGCTCTACTGGAAAATGCTCAACTCAACAACAATGTATTTGTAATTAAAGAGTAGATATATAAATTATTCTCAATGACGCTGCACTAAAATTAAAGTGCCACGTGTTTAAAAAGTTATTTCACTACTGAAACTTCAAACATGGCGGTGCTGCTGGCAGAGGGAGTTACCGTGTCACAGTAAACGGTATTTGAAGGCGTGTTTGTGGTCAGCTTATATCAGACTCACACACAGGAAGAGTCGGCTGAGGAGGCAGTCACAATAAACGAAGTTAATGTTTCCTCTCCTCGTAGAGCAGGTCTGCCGTGGCTCCTAAAAGAGTGGTGGGTGTTGCCTGTCAGTAAGTCTGTAGGTTATCCAGGAGTTCAGCAGGAGGGATGCTTACTCAGAGCAACGCTGCAGGGAGGAAGCAGGACTTCACTGCTGAGTGACTCTCCAAGTTTACCTTGCTTTTGTCACCGCCGTTCAAGATGACTTCCTCTATATCGGCCTGGATTTGGAGTGAGAGGTTCTGGCTTCCCGAAAATGTGTCTTGGGCGGATCTGGAACATCCACCAGCTGGAGTGGAGTACCCCTCACTGGGGCACATGCTGTATGCGCTGCCTCTGGCTGCGGTTGTGTTACTGCTGAGACGGCTTTTTGAGAGGTTAGTTGCTCAGTTTAGTGTAGAGTTGTTTTTCTTCTTCTTCTTCTTCTTCTTCTTCTTTCCTCTTTCTTTTGTGCGCGTGGGAGTTCAGACCTGTGGGCATCATGCTCATGTGGCAAATGAAAGCTGCTGTTGCTACACAAAAGTTACTCTCAGATTTGTGTTCAGAGTGAATCAATAAATACCAAGAAACGCAGACCAAAAAACAAAAAAACCTAACCCCGTAGACAGTGTTTTATGTGCTTTTTTCAAATGTCAGGCAGTTATTTTTCATGAAAAAGATATAGTTGAAGTTGCTGTAATATCTTTAGTGTTTGCATTCCAGGGAGATGAATGACCTCAGTCACTTCAAATGAACCCCCCCCTTAAAAAAAAAAAAGAAATCCCAGCACAAACAAGTCAGGTTTTTACATGAAATAAGAGCTCATGCAAAATGGTCCTGCCCTGTGATTTGGTTTAAATGTACAAGTGAAGGAAAAGGCTAAAGCCCAGTACACTCTATGCTGCTATTCATTCAGTCTTTTTTTTTTTTTTTTCCAAATCATGGAAACTATTGCAGATTAGCAGGGTGTTGCCATGTCATAAATGTCTCAGAGCCTCTGCCTAAGCGCTGGTCAGCTCAGCTGAAAAATCCTGTGAGACACATTAGTGTTTTGGCCAGAGCCATCCCTCCCATACTGTCTGACATACTCCCACGTGACAGGTCAGCGTGCTCTGTTTAGACTAGGTGCTACATTCTACAGCATTTCCACCTATAGCCTCTCATTTTCCATGAGACCCTCACCGGTGTCAAGCAGACTTTTGTGAGCAATCTGTGAAAACCTGGCTCTTCATGTCTGCTAATGCAGTTTTAGACTTCTCTCTTTGACTGTATTGGCCAAGTGTTTCTTTGAATATCACAGTCTATGCCCACACTCTCTCTTCTTCTTCTTCTCCTCTCTCTCTCCTTTTTTTTCCTTCCCTCTCTCTGTGTATATAGGCTGGTGGCCAAACCCTGTGCCCACATACTTCAGATCCAGGCGGGACTTTCTCGACGAGCTCAGCCCAATGCTGTCCTGGAGAGGCTGTATCAGTCCAAAACGGTACATAAGGCTTGTGTTCACTCTCTAGTCCACGAAACGCTCTTGCACACACAGCAGCGTGGTGTTATTGCATTAGTACACACCACTGCAAGCTATATAATTATATGTTCGGTAAATACTTTGTGCCACGTGTCCAGATTACCCATTTTAGTTGTGGTTTTACAAGCACATGCATAAAGGGAAATGGAGGCACTTCTATGTGTGTCTCATACTCTCCATCTTAGTATCCAGACATGAAACAACTGGAGGGACTGTCCAAGCAGCTTGATTGGGATGAAAGGAAAATACAGAGATGGTTTCGTGTTCGTCGGAACCAAGACAGGCCCAGCACTCAGACAAAGTTCTGTGAGAGCATGTAAGTTACTAAGTTACTACTGTGAGAGCATGTGAGTCCACACCTTCAGTTTCAAGGTTTTATGTATCAAAATCCTCTCTGCTCTTTCAAATGAACCTCAAATGAATACCACGTTGCAAAACACCATTTCCTCATTTAATGAACAAGAAAATCGTCAAAATGCATAAGCAGTTAGTGGGAAATCTAAATATAACACATGATTCATTAGCTTGCACAACCAGCTTTATTAGAAATGGCTTGAAGCAATTGTTTTGTGTATTGTGTTGTCAGAGTCTCGCATATTTTTGGAGGACTTTTGGCTCAGTCTTCCTCATGACATTCATTTAATCAGCGCTGGCAGGCATTTGTTTAGGCATTCCTCTTTTAACATTCCGCCTCAGCGTTTCAATCAGTTTGGGGTCCAGACATTGACTGGACTATTGCGACACTTAGATTATTTTCTTTTTTTCATCTGTTGTGTTGTAGATTTGCTGGTGCGCTTTGGACTGACGTCCTGTTATGTGACCCAGTTTCAGCTGAGCTTTGGTTCTCCAACACATGGCATCACTTTACTGACTTTAGAATACTTTCAGATAAAGAGAGCAACGATTGCAAGATGCACAGGTCCAGGCGACTCTAAAACGAGCTACTACCACACTTAGGCCTTAGAAAGTCACATCACCTTTTCACCTCTGTTGCACTAAACATCAGTTCTCAAAAGGTTTATGAGCTGTATGTTAAACTACAGACACCAAGAGCCCCAACGGAGCATTCGGACAACAACATGTGGGTTCAAAGGAAAGAAGTAGTGGTGTGCTTACTTTTTCATACACAGCTTCTGCTTTTAGCGTAGTTTTTGTTAATTAAACAATGGCACCATGTGATATGTAATGTGTTTTACATCTAAGGTTGGGTGTACCAATTTAGGATCGACTGTGCAAGTGTACCCAGGAATTTAGGGGTGTTTTTTTAGGGTAATTAGACGAGTTGCCCTCAAGGAGTTTCTCCTCTAGTTGCTTTCTCACCATGGATAAATATCTTGAACTGAGTCAAGAACCAGGCAGCTGTAGGAAAATGGCTTTAAAACACCTTGTAAATATTCTGCGCCATAAATGCACTCTGGAATTCAAGGTTAGTTTTTAAGGTGATTTTTCCCTCTTTTTTTTTTTTCTTTCTTTCTTGTCTTTTTTTCTAATGCACAGTTCTTGTACTGCATTGGTGTTCAGCTAATCGTCATAGACTTGCAAAGGCTTAAACAATTAAAGAATTAGCTCGGTGAACTGCACGCATCCATAGTTCCTGAGGGGCAGAAAACAAAAGATGGGCCACAGTTTACATTTTTAGCCATTTGTCAGTGAACCTCCACAGCAACAGATGTCACAAGGATAAATACTTGTTCCAGTTTTCACGCAGAAACGTTTTCTAATTTCCCCACTTAAATGCCTGTGTGTCATTTCAGGTGGCGATTCACCTTTTACCTGGTGATTTTTATCTATGCTATTTGTCATCTGTGGAAGGTAAGTTTATTTAGCACACTTTTGCTTTTTCTACAGCGTTGGTATCACTGCACCTAAGTGTTTTGTTTTTTTCCTCATTTAATTGTGTACTTATCTGATCTCTTTCCATTAGTCGCCTTGGATGTGGGATACCAGACAATGTTGGCAGAACTACCCTTTTCAGGTGTGTATAGATTTTAACATATTCAGTTGCATATTTTGTGACGTTACTCTCATCAGTCCAGCACTTTTATGTTGGCTGCTCAGTATGACTAAGATATGTTTGTGTTGTTGTTTTTTTTTCTCTTTTTCCCCACAAAGCCTCTGAGTCCTGGACAGTACAATCACTATGTTGCTGAGCTGGCTTTCTATTCTTCTTTGATGTTTTCCCAGTTCACAGACATTAGACGTAAGGTGAGTCAGCAACAAGTTTTAATGTGTCACTTATCTCAGCTTATGTGACTT